>OZ018331.1:20653458-20833458 GCA_963969495.1 Ceratothoa steindachneri | reverse complement strand
AATTTCCTTTTAAAATGGGTTTTGTTGCAGGATATATCGAGATCTCTTGGACTTGGGGAAACCTTCAGAGGGGATCAAGAGCTCTGCAGCAAACGCTACGTTGCCTAGACGCTCCGAGGGTCTCATAATTACATATTTGCTACATTTGTTATTCTAATATTCAGTTTGAGATGTTGAGTAAAGTTTAAATGTATAACGCCAAACAACCGAATTTCTTCTTTGGTTCTGATCCCTTTTACTTTGGATTTGAATATGATAACTCAAGTAATTCTGAAGATTTAAAAAAAAAAACTTCAGAAAAAGGCATCTAACGTGAAAAAATATATAATACTCTCGGCTAGAATATTAACATATTTTTCAATAAATATAATAAAATGAGAATTAAGCCACATAGCTAGCTGAGTCAGTAGTGCTAAATTTTGGGTTTGTAAGTTTTAAAGCTACAAATCACAAATTGGCTCGTTTGGTTGTTAGGGCCTGTAGTAAAAATAGATAACATCAATACACATCTATGGATAATTAAATTAAGCATTATTCCTTTATTTCATTAATAACTATTTTTATCCGAAACTAGTATAATAAAGTGACGCTCGTGCCAATTCAATTAAACCAAAATAAAGATTCAATTTAAGTGAAAGAAATTAATGCAAAATTGCTCTCGAAAAATCAATGTTAACGCTATCATTAATCAAATAAACAATAAAATGAAAATGCTTTGTAAGATTTCAATGAAGTGCTTCTAACACCATCCTATTCTGAGACTGGAATTGAAATACCCTCACAATACATTACATTACAAATATATTATCACTTAGAGAGTCTCTTTCTCTGTGCCAAAAAAGAGAAAATATTAAAGGCAAACATATTGGTCTTGTTTTGCTCAGAGCTCGTTCAATTGACGTATTTAAGAAACTTCCTTTAAATGCCACAAAGAATTTCTTACATTTCTTTTAGCAAAAAGAGAATGTAAATACTTCTATGTATAAAAATAATTCTATTTCTCTTGAGATATTGGTATGTTCTGAACTTGGATGGCTAACGGTTCAATGGAACTTTTCTATTCATTGCGTAATTTCCCCTGATTTCTTCAAAGTTATATATTGTTAAACAAGCCGCTGTTCTCTTCCTTATCAGGAAGAGCTTAGTTACACAGGTACCCCTGCGGGAGTGTGGCCTACGGTCTTATTTGCTCATCTTACCCGCTTTTTTTAATTCCCTTTATAGACTCTTTATTTTAACACCCTGAACACCCTTTTCTTCTTCATCTTCATCTTCATCTTCTTCTTCATCTTCATATTCTTCTTCATCTTCATCTTCATCTTCATCTTCATCTTCATCTTCTTCTTAATCCTCATCTTCTTAATCATCATCTTGTTCTTATTCATTTTCATCTTGTTCTTCTTCTTCTTGATCTTTTTAACTATTTCACAAAATCCTCATCTTAAATTATAGAGTTATAGATTAATTATTAATTTAGGCAATTAATTTTGGACCATTATCCTTTAATCTACAATATTAGAGAAGGATTATGTTAAGAATAACAACGAATAAAAGAGATAATATTTTCAACTTAGAATTTTCAGTTCCAAGTTCTTCATTTTAAACCATGAAACACGTTCTTATAAAGGTGTAAATAATAAGAGAAAGGAAATGAGACGCACAAGAATAAGATAACTATATCTTAACTTATGTTGCATATATATGTAGTGAATATAAACAATCGGTTGTAATACCAATATTTATAAAATCTGGTCTTATTTCCATAAAAATATAACCCTCTGGCAGGGTATGCAAACATTGGCACAGCTTCGGTTTCCGATACGAGCTAATTTTGAGAGCGAATTCTGTCATGATCAAAGTAGGAAGAACCTTTGGTTCACGGGGATATGTAGCTTTAGGCTCCGCTCCGTCTTGTTTCTCAGGTCAATAAATCCTATTGGAAAAGATCTACGGACAAACCTGCAAATTGCGATGAATATATCCAATAATAACACAGAGAAAGAGAGAGAGAAAGAAATGTAATTTAAGCTCTACTGCTCATAACTTACGTTTGTTGAGATTAGTCCTTATACATTGTGCCGATTTGGAAAGTACTCAAGGGTAAAAATATTGAAAAGTGGAAATTTATATTCCGTGAACGAGAGGAATTGAATTGAATTCCTGAACGTGACAGAATCACAGCATCATTTAATGATATTTTATTAAGATTTGCGGTGTCAAATAAATAGGGAACTCGAAATAAAATTTAATAACATGGGAAAATTTAATCCAAGAGGAGATTTATATTAATTGAAATGATAACCATCAAGAACATCTCCCCCAACAATATTATGACCTGAGATTGGTATTAAAAAAATTCAAAATAGAGGAAGGGAAATGTACGAGTATATAGCTGTATGTTTTCGTGAATAAAACCATCTACTACAGTAAAAGGCATTCAGCAATTCAGTTTAAAATTATTTAGTAACCATCTAATTAAAGCCCTTTTACTACTAGTGATGACATCCAAATATTGCGATTACAGGATACACATTGGTTGAATTGCACACACTTTGCTTGTGATGAATCAACTAGCCGTGTCCTAATGCCAATATCTTGAATCTTTTTTTAATTAAATTTTAATTATGTTTGGATAGGTTAGGTTAGTAGCTAGCCTGCTGTAGATAGGTTGCCTACTACGGCGAGGTGGCAAAGATCATATGCCCCAAAGCACAGATAGAATCTATCCTTTTGCACTGGTGAACTCTACTGATCATAGAAATCTTAACACTTAAGCACAATTGCTCGCTACATGCTGATAGCATCTCATTTTAAACTATTTAGACTGTCAAGCCATTGCACCTACCCTTCCTTAACGAATGTACTATTAGGCTACTGAAAATGGTGTTCTTCAGCAAAAATCTTCCCACTCCTTCAACTAGTGATTAAGCTAAGACACGTTTAAATAGAGTGAAGTTCTCTGAAATTAATCATTTATCTATTGATTTAAAAAAGTTTAGGAAGATCCGTATTTTAGGAACCGCCTTTCAGATGATGATCTTGATGAAATATCTCAATGTTTAAGCTATTGGGTAGTCGACTTGAATGATAACACTACGGAACAGAAATTTTGTTACAGAGCAGGAAATAGATGATTCGATATGATATTTAGGCGCTGATTACTAACTTATCTTTAGAATTTGCATATCACGTGTAGTTTCTATGTAATTTGAATTTTCCTTTTCAAGCCATTTCACACTTTTGCTCAATATTTTACCGATATGCACTTTTTAATATATTCAATATATATATAATTAATAAATATAATAATATATATTTAATATATATATATTAACATTTTTAATATATATATATATGAAGTAGACTATATTGAAGCTTAAATATCATTGAATTCTGATTACTGTATTTTTTTTTAGATTTTCAGATTAATACATACTTATTCGTGATAGCTTTTCTGCTATTTATAACTGGTAAATGGTAAACAAGATAACACGTTTATCAAAATTTTGCTCTGATAAGAACCTTATGATAAGGATCTCACATTGTGTATCGTTTGCTTGCTCAAATTAGTATTTAAAATATAAACATCAACAACGATAAAGCAAGCCTACAATATTATTTTGGATGCAAAGTAAGGGACTAGGATAAAGATTGGGCCCCTCATATTTGTTGCACGCAGTATAACACAATGTTGGCAACTTGGTGAAATGGGAACAGGAAGGCAATGCCATTTTATGTTTAAATGATATGGTGTGAGCCCTCAAAGCACTTTGATGATTGTTACATTTGCCTAACAAATGTGGCTGGATTTTGAAATAAAAAGAAAACTAAAATTGTTTATCCAAATTTCCCATCAGCGTGGAAACAGGCACCACATGATGAATCTACTCCAGTACCTAAGCCATCTACTACAATTAGTGAATATTTTAGTTCAAAATAATGATTCTACATTGATTTCTGGAGAAATTGGAGAGGATCAAACATTTGTTCCAATTGATCAAGATACAGAACCAAATTTATTTTGCCAACAAAGTTGAAACGACTTGGTACGAGATTTAGATCTGACTAAAGAAAAGGCTGAGTTACTTGCCTCCAGATTACAAGAAAGAAATCGTATTCTTCAGATGTCAGGGTATTATTCTTTCGAGATCGTCATCAGAAGTTATCAAATTTTATTCACAAGAAAATATGTATGTTACTGCAACAATATTGATGGCTTGGTGCAAGAAATCGGCTCTGACTATTATCCTAATGAGGAGAGACTTTTTATTAACTCTAGTAAGTTAAGTCTTAGAGCTTTTTTGCTGCACAATAGGAATGACGAGCTACAATTTCTCTAGCCCGCGCTACAGGCCATCAAGGAACATATTTATCAATGCAACTATTGCTGAAACTTATTGAGTATAAAGAGTATAATTGGGGTATCGGTTGTGATTTGAATGTTTTATTACTTCTTTTTGGGTTACAGTTGGGTACACAAAGTAAATCTGCTTTAATGGATACGGGATAGCATATATAATGAAAATGACTATAAAAAGCGAGAATGGCCAGCCAGAGAACAGAGAAGAAGACATTGTTGGCAAACATAATGTGAAGCATGATGCTCCAGTAGATCGAAAAAAAGGTTCATCTTCCACCTCTTCACATTAAATTAGGGTTAAGGAAAAATTTCATAAAGGGTATGGATCAAAGAAGTGAAGCCTTTCAATATTTAAAAAACGAATTCAAAGGATGATTGACTGATGCAAAAATAGAAGCTTAAGTTTTCACTGTACCACAAATTCGCAGAGTTGTTTCTGATGATTCCTTCACTTGGTTTCTAAATGAAAAGGAAGGCAAAGCATGGACATCCTTTGTGGAAGTCACTGAAAACATTCGCGGTAATTTTATATCTCCAAATTACCAATAAATAGTAAACAATGTGCTGGAAGTCTATGAAAAGATGGGATGTAAAATGCCACTCAAAATGCATTTTCTGAATTTTCATCTCGATTTTTGTCCTGAAAATCTGGTAGAGGTTACTGATGAACATGGTGAACGTTTTCATCAAAATATTTTGGTTATGGAGACGAGGTGCCAAGAAAAATTTAATTCAAATATGATGGAGGATTAATGCTGGTCTTTACAAAACAAACTTTGATGTCTCACAAAAGAAAAACGAGAAGGCTACAGCAAAGTTTCTTTAAACTTTAAGTACATAACAAACTTAACTTACACAATAAAATCTTTATAACGAGAGGAATGACGGGGGTAACTTCGTCAGTGATCTACACTGTCTGTCCTAAGCCGGAATAAAGTAAGAAGGTCACCTAGTTTTAAGATGTTTTTGCTAAAAAATTTAAAAAATACAAAATAAAAAGTTTTTATCTATTAATCAGAACAAATAACGAAAAGGGAGGAGGCTTTATTACACAAAAGCTAGACGTGATAGAGAATTCTGGTTTTCAAATTCGGATTCAGCCCCCTCGAATTAATTAGAAACACTTATTCACATGTCTGTAACGAATAAAAGGATAACATTTGTTGCCTAGTGTAATTAACAAGGGATATAATATTTTAAAAGAGTGATCTTAGTTTATTTATGCAGTGTACAATTTTAAAATTTGCTCGACCTTCAACGAATTTGGTTCCAATTTAATAAAGTAGAAATGTAATTAATTAATCTTGCTATTGTTACAAACTATAGAAGTGCCTCATTCACCTTCAAAAGAATGAATACCTATAGTAAAGTAGAAATGTTCATTCTTCTACCAAAAGGGAATCCATTATGCTTATCTTCGTATATGTGCGAATAAAATAGGAAGATAGGCTCCGAAAATTTCGGTCGAGATTCCTCCTAAACAATTTATTGACATATGTGGAACAGGTATGTTCAAGTGTTATGTAACTATGCCATCATGAGTCTTTACTTGTTGCTCAGGTTATATAAATTTGTCACAAAACCATTCTCTTATCTTGAACTTATATTGAATATCAAAAAGTATACATTATTGTATCAAAAAACATAATAATTCTAACATTTTTTCAATAGTAAAGTGTAATTTTAATTTTTAGTATCATAAATCGCAAAAAGCCATTTCTCGTCCTGATATAGTTGCTACTTTTTTGCCCTCAGTTTAATCACTCTTAGAATTTGTATGCAGGTAATTACAAGCAGTAGATCTTAACCATTATAAAACTTAATTTTTATTCCCGCTAAAATATTGAGGCTTAAATGTGATAAAACTTTTCATCTCAATTTATGGCTATACTCGTATGATATCGATTTAGGCATTATTCAATGTATTGGGTGAGCAAACAATGTTAAAGCCTTCACCCAGGAATTCAAAATAAGTTTGATCTTAGCAGTCCTTGCAAGAGATCCTGTAACTTGGCCTTTTTATCTAGCAATCGTTCTGTATCCGACCACGTAAAAAGTCATCGTCCTGATCTTCGTTTGCACAGCATTACAGAGGTAAGAAAGAATTGGACACAATTTTCATTCCAAAAGAGATGAAAAGAATTTTTAATAGTTATAAAACATTGGGTGTATTAATGCGGATAGGAAATTTACTCTCATTGATGTTCTTTCCCGGATACTTACGGAAAAATGTACAATTATATTTTTCACTTATAGATTGAAAAACACCTCTCATTCGATATTTCGAAATAGCATTATCTCAGACATGCTTCTAATGCGTCATTATAGAACGGCCAGGCCTTATTATCCTTCTTCCATTATCTTCCTAGAGCGTCCTTCACCTTTTCTTTGGCATCAGGAGCGTAAGGCACCATCATCCTAACGTGGTACAAACAGAACAAATTTGTTCTGATTTATTGATGAAATAAGATTAAAACTTATCAGAAGAGACACAGAGAGACGGAGGTAAGAGAATCAAATTAAGAGGAAAGAGATAGGCAAATATGACTCCATGGATTCCTTCAATTGCCTTTAAGGTCTTCCAGCGCCAAGGAATTTTAGCTAGTGAAAGGCACGTCACGGCTCCCCTCGTCGGCACGAATGATTGCGCCGCTTTCAAGGGAAGGTTAACTTAGCGGTCCAATGATGGCTAAAACATAACGCCAGGGTCATTAAGCAGGGGCCTATATCTTAAAAGCGAGAACGAAGCCCGCCAATGTTCTAGTGATAAAATGGTTATTAGTAAGTAAAAACCTTTTGTATGTTAGATCTTTCGCTATTATCGTCCTTGTGCTAGGACTAAAAATGATGACAGAAATAGTTAGGGTAGGTTGTGCCACCAATATTATTTAATAGCAACTCTATTATCGTTTAGGATAGTTAATTACTGTTCTTTTTTGCAATCATTATTATTACTAATATTATTATTATTATAAAATATCGCCCTCTTACATGTTTAGGAAAAAAATAATAACCACTAATCAATGCTATTCTATAATAAGCTCCACTGACCGAACATAAGCAATCACATATCTCTACTAAATCTTCTACTAGAGATAAATGCGTAAAATCGCGGTATATGAGAAAAGAAGCTCGAAGACGATGTGGCATCGGATGTGTAGCTCTGTAGTACACGGAACAGGAGGAATTATTGAGATAAACCTCCCTGGCGTAGTTTGAAACCACATAAAAAGCTAATATTTTCGAGAAAAAAGAGAGAAATGTAAATATTTGAGAGCCGAAAATGGAGAGATACTTTACTATCAAATCTGAGATCCAGAGTTTTGGCAGAGACGGACGAGGAAACCTGAAATCAGAGCAAACTTAGGAAAAACAACTACACTTTAAAACTTAGCGATTTCCAAAGGAATCCGCACTAAATAAATTTTGGTCTGGTAATGATTAAGTTTCAGGATTTATCTATTTTATATGAATATATGTTTGAGATGATAAGAAACAACGAAACTAGAAGAAATCGCTTCGATAAAGCACAACTTTCAGAAGACAATGATAAAAAGTATATGATTGACAGAATCAAAGGATAAGGAGAGATATAAGAATACTAGAAGGTGGTTATTATAGCGATAGTGGTTATTAATCAATGAGTATCCACCTCTACACTTCATTTGGCATACCTAATGGTTGGGGGGCTCTTTATCCATGCTTGGCATGGATGAAGAGCGTTTTCCAGGCGTGACCAATGCAGTGTGAAAGTAAGGTACCCATTGTTATGATAACCGTGTACCATTATACCGTACTTTGCAGTTTATTTTACTATTGCGAGACTAATATATGTTTTATTTTTCTAATTCGTTTCTAAAAATTTACGTGATAGGAGCAATGATTCTAATACCTAAATTATTGCAAGAGCATTACAAAGTCAACATTTAAAAGATATTAAGAAAAAGATTCAACCATTTATTTTTACAAAGAGTTATAAACAACTAGAATAAAATTATAAATTTTTTATTGAAAGAAAGCATATACCCTCGTTGAATCTAAAATCACCCTCTGCTCAGGTTACTGGAGAGTAGGTGAATTTCAGTCTCTGACCTGAATCCACAATAGCCCTCTGGTCCGGTTACTGGACTAGTTGAGTTTCAGTCTCTGATCTAAATCCAAAATCACCCTCTAGACCAGTTGTTGGAGTAGGTGAGTTTCAGTCTCTGACCTAAATCGAAAATCCCCTTTGGTTCGGTTACTGGAGTAGGTGACTTTCAGTCTCTGAAACTTTGCTATTTAATCCAAAAGGTGAAATGTTGAAAAATAACGGTTTAAAAAATGCTGTTTACTTTTATTCTAATTGGTAAAAATAAATATTTGAATCTTTTTCTATTCCAGAAATGTTTTATTCCAAAGAAAAGCGTACAACTATTGTTGCTCTGCACCAAACAGACCAGAGATTATGTGATATAGTCGGTAAGGAGCGACATATTTAGGATCATTAATGACTTTACAAAGATTAATTTCGCTCCTGTAATCAAGTCTTCTTAATTATCAAATTCTCTAAATGCACGTCAGGATCACCAACTGGAAAGATCGTAGTTGAAGAATCGAATTATCTCCGCTGCTAGGCTTGCTCACGATTGGAAAGAAGCATATCTGAACGAATCCGCTCGAACAGTAAGGCGGGGACTTATCGACAAAGGTTTCATTTCGAGGAAGGTTCTTCTCTCAAAGAAGAACATTACAGATCAGCTCCATTTTTGGAGGAAATATAGGGTCTTTCAATAAGGTTGCTCAATTTTTAAATGTGAATAAAACAAGTTTTGCGAGATATATACACTCAATTTATTTAAAATTTGAAAGCACATTTCATGGCATTAAGTGGGTAATATGACGTCGTTCAAATGTCCGCCGCGGCTTCGCTTGGTGAAACATATTCTGGAGGCTCAATTTTTGATGACTTTCTCGCATAAATCTGGCTGAACTTGCTGGATGGTGTTCGTTATGTTGACCTTTGAGGACGTCAAATGTTTGCGAATTATTCGCATAGAACTGCGATTTAAGGTAACCCCAAATAAAGTAGTCTAATGGCATTAGATCGCATGATCTCGGTGGACAGTTGACGTCACCGCCGCGCGAGATGACCCTACACTGAAATCCCTGGTGCAAAATGTCTATCGTGGCGTGCGCCATCCTGTTTGACCCTCATGTCGGCAGTATCCATAACAGGCATATAATCCAGTTGAGGCCACAAGAAGTTGCTTATCATCTATCTGTAGGCTTCGCCGTTGACGGTTATGGCAATCCCTTCTTCGTTCTCCAAACAATACGGAATAATGAATCCGTTAGACGGAAATCCGCACCAAATAGTGACTTTGTTGGGATGTAATTAGTGCTGGTGTATCTCATGTGGATTGTTTTCGTCCCAAATCTGATAATTTTGCTTGTTCACAAATCCATTCATCCAAAAATGGGCCTTGTCGCTGAAGATGATTTTTTGGGGGAAATTTGGGGCAACTTCCAACTGCTCTAGAGCCCAATCAGCGAACACAAATTTGCTGATTTGCACACGCTGTTCAACGCTATAACCTTCCCTCGTGACTTGCTAAGTACTACTGAACAGTTCACAGTGAGGTTGCCAGATATCGCTTTGTCAGGCCACTATGGCCTGACAAAGCTCGAGCGTCCTTGTTGAAAGACTCTTTAGTAAGATTGGATTGATACAAAACTGGAGCAAAGCGATATTTTCTGATGAAGCTACATTCTGCTTGTTGGAAGTTCAGGAAGATATTTGAGAAAAGGATAGCGCTTCAACGAGTCGTGTGTCTTATCCACAGTTAAGCATCCAGAAATTCTCCAGTTATGTGGCTGCTTCTCAACCGAGAGAGCTGAAGTAGTTACAAGTTTGCCTCAAACAATAACATCAACTTAAAATGGTACCAAAACATGCTTTATCTGCAGCTAGCTATTCCCAATAGTTCCGGACCAATTTGGTGATGATAACTGTCTTTTTAGAAATTTAACGCAATCAGTCACTAAGCAAAAGCAATAACAAAGTTACTGGTTAAAAATAATAACGAAATTTGAGACCTTGGACGACGAATTTGCCAGGATTGAACTCAAATGAGATTTTGTGGGCGATAATCAAACTGGCGCACATAAACAGAATCTATCCACTCATCATAACCAAAGCGAATGGCAGTAGCTAAGAAGAACAAAGATCATTATTGTAAATAATGACTGTGCGCAGCAATCGACTGTATTTATTAATAAAATTGGTTTGTTTTTTAAATTTTTGTATATTTCACCTTCATGTGTTTCTAAAAAATTAGTAAAAAAATGTGACGTCTGATTAGTTCTATTAATATTATAAGGAAAAAAATCTCTTATGCTCAAAACTTTTCGATATTAAGGTAGGATAATTAATGGAAACGGATATAGAACTTGAGATGTTAATGGGATTTTTTAACATTTTTTGGTAAGGATTGAAATATACTGTGACAGGTATAATCGATGGGTTGTTTGTTTTGCTAACGAAAATGTCCGTGGCAGAAGGCAATTCTTGTACGAAGATTAATAAGAACTAGAACAAAATGGAAAGTATTATAAAACAAAAGGAAGAGAAGAAGAGAGGATGGAAATATATTATTAAGTAAGTGGAACGAGGATTGGAAAAAATGGAAAGAAAGGAAGAGGAAGAAATATCGTTCTTGTTCTGGAATCACCATAATTTCTTCCATCATTAGATACCTATATTTTCTCCAATAATTATTTTTCCCATTTGAAGATGAGAAATTTTAGTAATTATTCTCATATCTGCCATTATAGTTTTAATTATCTTTATTGAACTACAATTTTTATATATCGGAATTAAACGATATTTTAATTTTGGCCATAATTTGGAAGAAAGGAAGTGAGAATAAATTGGAATAATAGTCAAAGAGCTGAAAGTGGGTTGGTGAATGTAGCTAACTCGTTAGATATATTTGTCTTCTCAGGAGAAGGTTCTAGTTAATCTCACACTTTCATACACACCTTCTGTCAGTAAATCTCTCTCACTTTCGCTAATACACAAGAACACACAACCTGTATCTCTTTTCCTGTTTCCTCCTATTTGCCTTAGCACTGTTATCTAGTCCATATCGCTTCATTCACGCCTGCCACCTCTAAATCCTCATAAATGTAGGAATGAATTATTATAAATCATTTCATTTGTAATGTGTATATGTTGCGATATGTCTTTGTAACCAAGGTTAACCCTCGTCCTTTAATCTCAAACGCGAAATATGTAGGAGTACGTATTCTGTATACCTTCACAAAAGGCAAGACTCAATAACATTAACTCATTGTTATATGATAATTGCTTTAACCTTAAAAAAATAATTGCAAATATATAAATAAATTCACGCATTGATATTATTTTCCCCCCAAAAACTGAACATTTCATACTGTAGAAGCATAAAATGAATTATATTTTCCCCAGCAGGAAATCGTTAATTTATCTTCATAAGATTTGCAATTTAAATGGAATAATGAATAGGAAGATTCAGCACAAAGCATAAAGAAAGTGATGAAGAAGCATTGGACTATACTTATATTATCATTTATGTTACCTCTTGAGATAAAGAGATTCATAAGAAACACGATGCTTTCTATATCTTCTCTATAATATTTTCTACAGATCTTCAGACAACGTTTTCATCCTACATCTATTCCTCTTTAATATTTTATAGTATAGAAATTTTCCAGGTATTTACTTGACTCGTGCAGTAATGCACTATAATAGAAAGGAAATTCTAGAACACAGTAAATTCAATTTTCGGATCTATGTATATCACATATTCCTCAGCGGTCATAATGATTAGAACACCTAGGTTTCTATCACAAAAGTTTGAGCAAATTCAAACCAAATAATGGTTAGTAATGTATAAGAAATTATAGATATAAGATAAGCATGGCTATAAGTTAAAATTGTATATATGTAGTACATGGTAGAAGGGATGAAACTGCAAGTTAAGTGCATTTGAGAATTTTTATTCCAAAAATATGGTGGTAACAATAATCCGGGCAAATAACAAAACAGACGTTGATGAGAATATACAATATTTTAAGTTCACAACAAATAATTTTCGGTTGTTACAATATATTAGTATTTGTGTGTAGACATTTATTATCAATTACGTACTGACTGACATCTTCGGCCACTAAACGCAGCGCACTAAACGAAGGCATTAATCTGGTGTTATTTTTCTCTATTCCACTTGTAAAATTTCTAAAATTGTTCGACGGTGCTTTCATTTCTTTCCTTACTTCTCTCTTCTAGTGTCTCGCACAAATTGTTAATCAGATTCAGGTCAGGGTTTTGAGCTGGCCAGTCCATGACACTTACCTCTTCCTGTACCACGAAATTCTTCACCAGATTTGCCATGTGGTAAATTGCATAAAAATGGCAGGTTGGGCAGAAACGGCTCTGATATGGAGCACAGCAAATGCTAGAAGATGACGTTTGAGCTTTCATTCTGCAATGAAAATGGACAGTTGGGCCACTAATAATCCGAATTTAGTCCGCTCCCTAATACCCATAGATTCATTTAGAGTGTACTTCTAGGCAAATCCTGGCTGCTGGCTTGTATCGTTCATTTTTAGATACCAACTATGGCGTGTTCATCTCTCTTTGAGATTTCCCTAGGTCTACCAGTAGAAATCCCACTGATACATAAGCCTCTGGTATCGGTACATGATCTAATATTCTCTACGACACTTTGGGGCGTTTACCCTTAAGGCTATTGCGCTTTAGAGGTCTCTTAACAATTAGCTCCTGGGTATCGGCAGGTGTAGTGGGCTATCTAGGCATCTTTACTGTTTGGATCTTGATATGGTAGTGAATGAAAGTGATAAGAATTCAGAAAAGTAATTTAGTAGTATTTATTACTCCATTGTATCACAGATAGCAGTAATAGAATAACGCGGGGCATTTATGTTGCAGATTCATCTTTCTAACATGTAAGATGTACATGTCCATCTACAACTCATAGTCGAAGTACACTCTAAATGAATCTATGGGTATTAGGGAGCGGACTAAATTCGGATTATTAGTGGCCCAACTGTCTATTTTCATTGCAGAATGAAAGCTCAAACGTCATCTTCTAGCATTTGCTGTGCTCCATATCAGAGCCGTTTCTGCCCAACCTGCCATTTTTATGCAATTTACCACATGGCAAATCTGGTGAAGAATTTCGTGGTACAGGAAGAGGTAAGTGTCATGGACTGGCCAGCTCAAAACCCTGACCTGAATCTGATTAACAATTTGTGCGAGACACTAGAAGAGAGAAGTAAGGAAAGAAATGAAAGCACCGTCGAACAATTTTAGAAATTTTACAAGTGGAATAGAGAAAAATAACACCAGATTAATGCCTTCGTTTAGTGCGCTGCGTTTAGTGGCCGAAGATGTCAGTCAGTACGTAATTGATATTAAATGTCTACACACAAATACTAATATATTGTAACAACCGAAAATTATTTGTTGTGAACTTAAAATATTGTATATTCTCATCAACGTCTATTTTGTTATTTGCCCGGATTATTGTTACCACCATATTTTTGGAATAAAAATTCTCAAATGCACTTAACTTGCAGTTTCATCCCTCCTACCATGTACTATATACAATTTTAACTTATAGCCATGCTTATCTTATATCTATAATTTCTTATACATTACTACCTATTATTTGGTTTGAATTTGCTCAAACTTTTGTGATAGAAACCTAGGTGTTCTAATCATTATGGCCGCTGAGGAATATGTGATATCTGTAATTTATCATGCCTTACCGTCCCTCACTTGGTTGGAAGCTGCTCTAAGCTTTGTGATGGAAACCTAAATGTCAGAATCCTTATGGACGCAAGTGTATGTGCAAGAAGTAATTCCTTTCGTGCAATGAATCAATTCATATAATTTAGTTTGTGCAAATTCACCCAAGAAGAAAAGGGGATGCATTATTTTAAGCATATGTAGGAATTTATAGCCAAGACTTTTATCAATACTGATTATATTTATTTCGTATAGCATTGTGCTTTCCTTAAAATTTTATTTTATTTACATAAACATTTATTTTCTTGACTATAGTGTTATTATAATTAAAAAAATAAAAACTCAATTCTAAAGCTGTTTTATTTGTTTTTCTTTCAAATATTCATTTCTGTCCTGGCATTAGAGACACATGATACTTGTTAGGACCTCTTTAGTACTATCTATGTAGCGTTATTACACTTATTTCTTCTCATTCATTCACCTTTTCCAATTCTGTGGAAACAAGATTCTGACAATAAATATTTCATCTGAAGTGAGCAGCACCACGACGGGTCTAAATAGTTCACTTTTGTTGCTAATTCTCTCCCATTAACGGCGTTTTATATTGTATTCTACTTCTCATTGATTCGATTATTAATTGTTTAGGTAGTAAATTCAATATTGTTGGTCGGAAGAACCATATAACGAGTATTAGGTTCACTTGCTATTTCTCGTTCCAGAAATTATTGTCTCGAACACAATAGCAGCATGATGTAATAAAGAGGGCACAGCAGTAGTGCCGTCAAGATTACTGGATGTGCGGTATCATTATAAAGTAAGAGACCCAAGGCCTCCAACAAAACAAAGGTAATTATTTATCATTAGGGGAAACTTACGTACAATCTGATAATAGAAGAATGTGTTATAATTTATTGAGGAATAAGTTTTTGCGGTTTTATCAATTTTATTCATTACCATTAACAATTTTAGAAAAACTTCATTTTTAATTGATAACAATATGCAATTTAATCAATAATCTATTCTCAGGTGTTATTTACGACTTCTTCCCAACGTTTAACTAGTTTTTCGATGCCTCTTCAATAAAAATCTTAGATTTTGAATCGAAGAATTCGTTTAACCAGGTTCTTAATTCTACATCAGTATTGAACGAAACGCCACGCAAATTGATAGAGAGCGATCGGAACAGATGAAAATCCGATGGAGCCAAGTCTAGCATTTAAATGGCGTCTTTTGTCAAATTGGCAATGTGAGAACGGGCATTGTCGTGTTGCAGAAGGAATACATAACGTCGATGATGTCGCTTTTCAGGAATAGCTTCGGCGAGTCGATACAATTGTTGAACGTAGAGTTCTGCATTGACAATCTCGTTGTTCGCAAGGAACTTATCAAGAATGATGCCTTCACAATCCCACCACACACAGAGCATCGTCTTTCGTGGATAAAGTCTTTGCTTTAATCGCGGAAGTGATTTTTATCGAGGCTTAGACATTGTTTTCGATGGTTCATGTTGACATAAACACACTACTTTTCGTCGCCAGTGATGATGCGGTAAAGAGATCTTTCCTATATCAAGGAATAGTCTTGTGACGAGCAACTAAACCTGCGGCAATCGTGGAGCGTTAAAATTTTTTGCTTTCGCTCAAAGCGTGTGGAACCCAAAGACCGACTTTTTGAACTTTCCCCATCGAATGAAGGTGACTCACTACAATTTTCTGATCACATGCCAATTGTACAGCTAATTCTCTATTCGATTGACGAGGATTTTCATGAAGAGTGGTCGTTCAATCGATCTTCATCCAACTTAATGGGGCGACCAGAACGTTCTTTGTAATTAAAATTGAAATGATCGCTTTTGAAACGTGAAAACCACCATTGAGCTGTCCTTTCTGATAAATCATTTTCTCCGTACATAGCACAAATATGCGACGAGCATTGGCTGCGTTTGCATTGTTACGGACCGTTTGAAAATGAATAACAACAAGTGTCGAAAATGCGCCTTTCTTTCAACTTGACAATCTATTTTGAGGGTATAGAACAAAAATTAAATTAACACAACTTTTAAATAACCTGCAATAACTTATTACTCAACTTCAAGATGTAGCCTAAGCAAAAGCCTAATAGTCTATGCTGTTAAGAGACGTAGCTTAACTGTAGGAGAATCGTCACTCCCCCGTTCTCTCGCAGTGGAGTCACGAGGCGATTACCACCAAGTCATTCGGCCCCGGCACCATCGGGTCAAGCGCGTAACCTCAGCGCCTAGCCACTCGTCACTATGTAAAGTCAAAAGGTTGTAAAATACAACATGTCCCATAAAAGAGGGATATTAAATTTTACTTCAAATAAGCAATTGGAGACGTGTTTCTTCCAAGCTCGAAGGCTAACGAAGAGCCGATGTAAGACTTGGTCAGAAAAACCGTTTGGAATAAGAGACCAAGTCATTCGGCCCAGGCACCATCGGGTCAAGCGCGTAACCTCAGCGCCTAGCCACTCGTCGCTATGTAAAGTCAAAAGGTTGTAAAATACAACATGTCGCATACGAAAGGGATATTGAATTTTACTTCAAAGAAGCAATTGGAGACGTGTTTCTTCCAAGCTCGAAGGATAACGAAGAGCCGATGTAAGACTTGGTCAGAAAAACCATTTGGAATAAGAACCCTCCTAGGCCCGTCCTCAAGCCTCCCCCCTTTTACCCCTCCCCCAGTGGGGTGACGAGGTATAGATAAGAAACACTGAGGAAAATGGTGGTAGAATACGTCAGTCTCCAGGTGACGAAGTCTCCGGATTAAGATCGGGATACCGAGACTGGACAGGTAGATTACTTGGCTCGCCAGACCAAGAAGTACACTGCAAGAAAGGCAGGGCTACCTACCTTAAGTGGCTAAGAAGCAGCTCATTCTCAAGCTAGTCCCGGGTTATCAAACCCAACATTAAGTTAACTTGTTCAATTTCAACTTGCTCTCGTCAGAGAGACTCCTCATATCCTGGTGCATCTTAAACAGCAGGGGTATTCTTCGTCATTGAGGAATTAAGAAAAGAAGCAAGAAAGGCTTCCCCTCGAGCCCGTTACTCTGTGCCCACCCTTAACTCATAAGTTAACTTGGTTGAGGAACCAAGTTTAACTTATTCTCGTCAGAGAAACCACCCTCCGTAATACTCGCCCTCTGGGGAAGCCTAGGAACCTAGAAAAAGCTCATCTTCGAGCTAGTTCCTGGTTACCAAACAGACCTTTAAGTTAACTTATTCAAGTTTAACTTATTCTTGTCAGAGACCCCCCCCTCCCTCAACGATCCTTCGCCCATGATGAATTAAGTAACAAGGAGAAAAGCTCCCCCCCGAGTTCGTTACTTGGTGGTCACACTGAACTCTAAGTTAACCTGGTTTAAGAACCAAGTTTGACTTACTCTTGCCAGAGAGACCACGCCTACCTTGGTGCCGCCTAAAGCACCGTGATTGTTCTCGTCCTTGAAGAAGCCCCCCCTAAATACCGCGTGGACCCCCATCTGCTAGCCTCACCAAAAGTACCTCGTGATCTCGACCAACTCCATCTGGCCGGTCGGCACGCGTCGTGGAGCAAATAACATTCCTGAGGTATTTAAACTCCAGTAGAGTCAATAAGCCTAAATCTTGTATATTGAAGTGCGTAGCGAATTTAACTAATTTTAGAGTGGCAAGCTAAATAAAGTAATTATTGTGTATTATAATATTCGGAGTATTTCTGTGGTTAATGGTTAATTTTTTTGTAGTAATTTGTTAAAGTTAAAAATATAAGTTTATTTCTGGAATTCATGTGCGTTTCTCTATATCCTTACTTGTTTTTAACGGCTCTTCTTTAAAATAACAATATTAGCATATCTTAGCACTCTTAGAACAAAGCCTACTTCATCAAAGAAGTATATCACGACCACAAAGAATACCACTAAAACAGCGGTTTGTGTGTAGAAAGATGAAAAAGGGGCATCTCCTACATAAAGGGCTATCAGGACTGGTGTGATCAGAAAAGGGCCATTCTACGACACTAACCTTTGAAAATTTTGCTCTCATTATTTATTATTGTTGCTTAATAAGTGCAAAATCAGGTCATCAAAACTTAAATCAACACAACGTTAAAAAAAAACGCAAGGACTTATTCCTCAACCTAATATAACCTCCACTAGCCAAAACTAGAACGTTCTCTCAACAAAGATAAAAACTTTTCTTGACCATGTAAGAAGGAGGCATAAACAAGGGGATCAAAATTAACCTTAACCATGAAAAAAAGAAGCAAACGCAGAATAAATTTGTTTAATTTAGTTGTTCACCTTGTAAAAAGGAGACATTTCTTCAAGGAATAGGTTCGAAAGAAGAATAAAGAGGAACAATCACTGCTAAGTATGTAACATTGATTTACGAGGACCAAGCAAAGGAAATTCAATCAAAATTAAACATTACCATAAAATAGAGACATATGCAGAGGCAAAACGTTATATTTTTATCTTTACATTGGTTACCAAGATAAAAGTTGCATATACACACGGATTGATTTCACAAATGAGGCAAAATTAGAAACAATGCGTTTACATACGATCTTTTTCTTAAAATAATTGTACATATACAGAATCTACGGGGCAAATTTGATATGTCCCTTGTAAAAATCAGGCATACGCCGAGGTAATTGGATCATATTTGATCCTTACCGCAAAAAAATGAAACGCAATCAGCGGCAAAATGTACAATGGAAGAATAAGGCATAAACAGAGTCAATGGATTCAAATTATATCCTGAACATTTAAAATGTAGAATAAACATATGGAATGGTATAAAAAGTAGTTTCGACATTAAAGGCTAGGTTAAGCAGAAGCAATAGATTCAACTTAGTTCCTTATTTTTAAAAAAGAAAGCATACCTATGGAAAGTGTGTTCTAACTGTATTTTACGTTGATTAAATACATAAATTAACAGGGTGTATGGGTAATTTTCCGTCGTTGTCAACTCTGAATTCCACGTATGCAGGTTGTCTGACGTCGACGACTCTCTCGTTTCCCCATTATTAGAGTCATAAGTGCATCGAATATTAAGGAATCAAAAACATTGCTGAAATCAATCCTGAAAATAATTGAAAAAGCCAAATTGTATTGCTTGGGATTTATGCTGGGAACTCTGATGTGAAAATCTCCGAGTACTTGGTGTTCAAGCTCAGAACGTTGCCGTAAATCACAAAAAAGTTGGATGAGTTAGGCTGTGATTACAGAGTACGGCGGCAAAGAAACCTCAGTCTAAGCATCCTTATACGAAAGAGAATCCCCTGAATATGTTGGGAAGAGCCTGGCTATCATTAACAACAATGCTAACATATCAATGAAGTCTATAGCCAGGGACAAATGATAGTCAAAATCTCTAATTAGATAATTAGTACACAATGAAATTCTTTACTACTCACGATAGATGATAAAAGGCAGGCTCCTGTCTCAGAAGATGATCAACAAGCGCAAATGACGTGTTGCCAAGTTAGTAAGCAAACTGAATCAACTCTCCAAGTGGCCTGATTTGGTTCTTCTTAGAAGAGAAGAATATCTGCCAATGCTAGGTTGAAAATTCGAAAAACAAGCTTTGAAATGCTGTTCCTACAAAAGATTTACCAAAAGTCATGAAGACCAAGTTCTTTCTAGATATCGCATGTTTCGGTGGTCATTAACCAGTGTCACGTTATTGCCCGTTAAAATTCCCAGGCTGTCTTAGACTCAATACGCAGAACTACATAGATTACTTAGAGGAGTTGTTGTTGCCCTGGATGGAGAAGATTGCAGCTAGAAGGCAGTATTAAGGCCGCATGACTCACATATGTCTTGGCTGCGAGCTAAGTTCTTTGAATACATCAATCCGAACATCCGGCTTCGTAACTTCCAGTCAGCAACCCTTTAGGCTTATATATGTGAGTCGTTGTTGAGAGAGAAACCCAAAATGCACCACCACGATGGAGCTGAGGTCCAGGCCCATGAACACCACAGTTTTAACCAAGCCAAATATGGAGGACTGTCAAGAAGGCCTGCAGCATGTTTCGATGTACATGGAGGTGTGGTTAATAACTGACACCGATTTCATTGAATAAAAATGAAGTGTCATGGTATGTGTGAGCGGATACCTTTGCTGCAGAGAATGCAGTCTACTTACGTTGCTGGCGGCCAGACAGATTGACCATCTGCACAGGGATAATAAGAATTGAGTGTCCGAGTAGATTAATCGTTGGCCAAAGGAAATATTTAAATACCAGCTTTCATTCAAGAATATTGAAAGATTAAAACCCCCAATAAACTTAAGTTATGGAAATATCTACAAAGGCAAATGAATGGGAGAATAATGTGGCTCCCAATGAAATAATAAATCAAATACTAATCAGTTTAATGGGGATCAAAATATGGGACTTGGTCAAACAGGAAAAATGTTGGTAAACAATGGGGAGTCCAATTAAAGGGTCGGGAGGAGGATATCAGATGACGAAGACAAAAGGGGGGATTATCCACGAAAAGGGTTAAGTGGTTTTACCTTGACGGCTAGACTTTTGGTGAGATGAGTGATTCTTATGAAGTGAGCTATTATTGCGGCTTGAGGGGCGTTGTACTCTTGACAGGGGGTGGGGGTATTATTTACGTGGAAGACGAGTAAGATAATTTCCAAGCTGGGTGAGAATCTCTCGAATTAAAATTAGTAATCTCAGACGAGGGGGCGAGGTTTCCTTGACGGGATGAGAAAAATGGTTCGCGCAATTCTCCAAAGAAATAGTCTTTAACTTGTAAATTTGGTATATATAAATATATTAGAAGTTTATTTGCCATTTTCTTTTATATTGATGTTAGGCAAAAAATTACCCACCAGCCTATGTACGAATTGTGTTTAAAATAGTAAGCTACATTCAGTAAGGTTGGAGGAACAATGGAAACGGGGCTCAAATTTCATTAATAGCTTGGGTAATGAAGCATAATAGAAGTCTCTTGGCTCCAATTTCATCGATATTTTTGAATTTGCAAGAACTAGAGGCAATTGACATAATTGTGATCTTTAACTTAAAAACGTGGCTCAAACCCAGAAAAATGAAGCATATAAAGATATATTTGGTGCGAATATGAAATCTCCCTCGGAAGAACAGGGGATAACGCAAGGCAATTTGTTGAATTTAAAGGATATTCGATTCCATACGAACAGATTGAAATATTTTGCTATATATGACATGAAAATTTACTGTAATTCTATTCAAGCTTTCGAACTCGAGGTGACTTCAATTAATGTATTTAAAAAGTATAGATAAATCCGTGAAAGAGAGCAGCAATACAGTAAACATTAACAATTCTTGAAAGTGATCCAGAATTTAATCTAAAAAATTAAAATTCTGCTTTGCGAATGGCACATACGAATGGAAGTAGATATATATCATTCAGCGAATAATTGTTTTCCACAACAGAGGTTATAATAACACGTTCAACAAACTTCAGAAAACCAAAATCTTATTTTTATTGAACTTTGTGGTTGGATATAATCTGCTTCCATTTGAGAGTATGCCATAATCACCTCAGTTGTTGTTTGATAGTATGACATAATCACCAGAACTACAAAGGTACTTTTGAGTGCAGGGGATTACGAACTATCTAAAATTACTTATTAAAATTTTCTTACGTGTTACATTGTAACGATGTTAAAAAGTTAAAAAGAGAAAGCAAGTGAAAGTGAGAAAATTTCTAATCTAACAAAGAGAAGCTTGTTTATATTTCCGTTTGGACTCCAGCCAAGTTCATCGGTACTCCTCAAAAAAGCTCATTTGTTAAAAGATTATGACTCATTCAAACCAAATAGCTCACGATCCGTTTTGTACTGACAACTCTAAATTTGGCGAAAATATTTTCTTTCACACCTTTTCATCTTCTTTTACTGGAAACCAGTCAATCATCTATTCCTTTGAAATGGTTTCTCATTCATTCAGATATGCGTTTAATCTAGAAATTCGACCAATCCTTGATTTGAACTTTTCACATTTTGCCTCATTGTGTCTTCAGTAAATTTGTTTTCTTTCTCTTTATTAAATTCTCTGTAATTTTATTTACTCCACTTGATAAAAACATAGCAATAATCATTTACACCTTGTTCCGTGCTTTATTTCATTAAGGTAAAGCAAACGTGGGAACAAAATCTACCTTTGAGAATTTCTGATTGCTAACTAGAACAGAATCACTTTCTGCCACACCCAAAAGAGTAAGAGAATTGAACAACAAATGTAGCAAATATTTATTAGAGAAGAAAGAGTAACTCAGCTTAAAGTTTATTCAAGAATGAATAAAAACACTGGCGATCCGTCAATCATAAGGGTTAACCACATGTAAAACTACCAAATATGCATAGAATTATAAGAAAATGAAATGTAATGGACCGAGTAAACGCAATAATTATATGCCTATCTGTTAATTTAATATCTCTGTGATTAATACTAAAGAAATATCAACATCAGGATTGGTTTCATAAGCTACTTTGAATCCATAAATCAACAAAGAGATCCAAGATGCACATTCACAATTTCTAAAGGGACGATAGATTGGAAATTTACTTTGATATTACTGGGGATCTTAGTTTCAGTATAGCTGTGCATGGTTTGTTTATTGCTGTCGGATTGAATCATAATTCAGCGAAATGTTGACTATTCATAAATAGCTCAACGCGGAGTCTAAATTCAGTGTTGCTACACAATGGATACTAATTTCTATCTTTTCCTCTTGGCAAGTATGTACAGAGAAAAAAGCCTACGGTATGTTAAATATCTTATTCACAAAATAAAATATGATAAATTGAATTGGAATGTCTGTGGGGACATCAATAGAATACGATTGCCTTCTTGCATGTCTCTTATAATGGATACACAAAGTACTCTTGTTTCCCTTTTTCATGTAATAGCAAAGCTGATGATGATTATTCCAGGAATGTTTAGTGGTTCCAGCTACAGAAATTGCAATCAGAAATGATAAATGTTGCCAGACGGCCTCTGGTAGAGCTTGCCAAGTTTTTTTTACTCCAACTTCAAACAAAACTATGTTTGGTAAAACAGTTCTTGAAGTAAAACTTTGGAGGACATGCCTTTTAAGCAATTTCAAACATGTATTCCAACCTTTCTGAAAGTAAAGTCAAAGGTGGTTAATTTGTTATACAACAAGTATTTGCAATGATTAATTTTAAGCAACATGAGACATGGATGACCAAAGGTGAAAGAAAAGCACGGTGTATTTTTATTGGTGTAGTTTCAGGATTCCTAGGAAATCATAAAATCTAAACTACAAGCAGCCTATCGCAAAGATAATTGAGAGCTTCAAGTACTTAAGCTGTCGTATATCCTTGAATGTGCACTTTTAGAATTCACATGTAATTTTCCTTCATGGAAAATTGGATGATGCGATTGAAGAGCATGGTAAAATATTCCATCAGGACACATCATCAATGGAAAGAAGATACCAGGGATTATGATACTACTCTGATTGCACACTATATATCGTCTCTCTTCAGAAGAGATGAAAGGATTCATGCTGAAAATGCACGATCTTCAAAGCATTTTTAATATAAATATTTATTTTAGATTTTTTGCTCATATTTTGTTCACAGTTCTTAAATATTTTGTAATACGTAAAAATACATGTTACTGTTTATTATCCTTAAAATAGATTAGATTCAACCTGAAATATGGCCTTAGAGGTAAATTGCTTATATAAACACCAAATCTAAAATTAAGAAAATCTCTAAGAATACTGATGAATAGCTAAAATAGGGATAATATACTTCAACAGCAAAAGCTATATATATATATATATATATATATATATATATATATATATAAATAAAGCACCAAATATGGCATACAAATAGAGCCATCGTTACGTAGTGTAAGTCAAGACACAGAATGATAAACAGTATTTGAAATATTAAAAAAATCATGATAAATATGTCATAGGAACGTCAATTTTAAATCAAGGATGCAAAATGGCTTACAACCATTTCTCTTAAGACTGGATCTAATAAATGGACCAGAACTTACAGATAGGTAGAAGAGCTTCAAAATGATCAAGAACAAGATTGTCCATAAAATCGAGGTTGGAAGTAAACGAAAATACAACCCTAAACCTTCTCACGGAAAAGCTAATTGCCTTTATATTTGCATCAAAAGTGAGGTTTACACTAGTAATTAAATTTTCAAAGAATAAATTGGTTCAATTATTTGGACTTTCTTAGATGATCAATAAATTCTATAACAGGAACCAATTCGGCATTATATAAATAACAAAATAATTTTTAATTGCTAAATCATAAGTTTTTTTAGATATTAAGGCGGGATGGCAGAGAAGAGCTAATTAAAGAAATTTATTAACATAGCTGAATTAATTATTAGGGGTAAAAAAGGAGTAGCGAATTTACTAAGTAACTGCTTTATGGTGAGTTTTTACTACTAACTCTTGTCCTGGTAGTGTTTATACCATCAGCCTGGAATTTGATGGGAGGGTTAGCTCTAATCTCTACTGTTGGTACGGAGTTTTACATTGATCTGCTTTGTGAAGAAAGTGGTGATGTTTAGGAATGTGGACATTTTCGGCATGTAAATGGCCCGATTCTATAGAGTAGAATACTCGAGACAGATATAGCATCCCAATTCCCGAAGCTGCTCTCTTATAAACATTTTGTGTATTATTAGCCAACACCAAAGATTCTAATTTAAATCTCTCATATATCATCCAAGGCCAACTACATGCACCCCAATTTATGTTAATAATTGTATGTGATAAAACGAACTCGCTCGCTACATAGCACTGCTAATTGCGCAATAAAAATTACCTGTACTCCAATATCTATTATTTCTAGGGTACTACACAACAACATCTTGCCAATAATACTATTTTTGGCCCTTTGAAAATTATTGTAGCCAATATTTATGCTCCAATACGAATAATGTGTAGCTCAATTTTTACCTCTTAATCGCCAAAAGCAAACTTTTTGTAGCTCAATTGAAAGTAAGTAATTATGAAAGAGAGAGAGAGGATTGAGTGAAACGAGGTACACATGGGTGAATGCATTATTTGAATCCCACATGGGATATTCTGTAATTTTTCATACTCACTTGTTTTACCTAGAAATCATTGTTTTTCCTTTCACAACAACAGTTTCATTACTCCATTGCACCACAAAATTTATTCTCTATTCATTGACAGCCAACATTACAAACACATCGATTTCTGGAACAACCTAACGTTTTGTCTGATTTCAAGGCAAAACATCAAAATCTTGATGGAAAAATATTCTAGGTCAAAAAGTAACTGGATTTTGTTTTTTTTTCAAGTGTAGCAGGATATAGAAAAAGTAAAAAATGAATGAGAATAGGAAAAAAGTTGACTTTTAAACAGGCCTTGAGGGAGGCTCATCCACTACAACGTCCGGGATATGCAACAAGCGCGAAGGTCTCCTAAACCTTGACACTTGTAATATGTAGTCTAAAAATGCATACTTAAACAGAGGAAGGGTTGACGTTAATATTTAATCGATTTTCATAATATTTGTCATTAGTTTTTCTCCTATGTATTTGAGCATAAAATTAACAGTCAATTTCCTGACCAAATTTGTCTTCTAGATTCTCTTAGCTATAAAATTTTCTATTTTATTCATGTTGCCATGAATTAGTTTCCTTTATTCTTTTGCCATAATTTTTTTTCTTTTATGAAGTTAACATTTAGAGGCGTGTGAAAGAAGGTGGAATATTAAAAAGATTAATAAAAAACCTCTACAGACGACTTAAATTTATAAGATAGAATTCTTGATTTTCTTTGTATTTGTTCATGGATTTTGTCTTCGTTTTTTTTTAATAATAAGGAAAATAAAGCAATGATGATTTGGTTAAACGGCTTCGGAAGAGAGATTTTTCCAAAAGTAAATTAAATTATTTTGTCTTTATTGACAAATTGCCGATAGATAGATAGTACTTTGCTTTAATTCCTTTCAACAAAATCATTTCCTGTTTCTATTAGTATTATAATTTCTGTTCCATTCTTATTTATTTATCTTTTGCAATTTGACACTTTTTTTTGAATCCTGCTCTCAGTGGTAACCTTTGGCTGAATCTTGCCGAAATTAATTAGTAATCAACTTTCACAAAAATTGGAAAGTGTTTTAGGAAGGAGATTTTAGCAAGATCAATGTGAATCAGAGTCGACTCTTTTTTTTCTTATGATTCTTTGTAAAAATAAAATAGAAGCTCGTTCCTGTTTTAAGGAGCTCCCGATTTTAGACAAACTAAGCTTTAACGAACCATTTTATTAAACGATAAATTGAATTGAAGCGTTTAACTATAAGATTATTGGCGGGACTTTGTGATAGAGAAATGCAACCAAAAAAAAACAATAAAAAGCAAAGGAAGAGGGTAAGCAATGATGGAGATGAAGATCAAAGTAACTTGATATCTTACCTTGCTAGCTCTCCCCTTTCATAGCCTTAGAGTTGGTAGGGTATTATTGTGAAAATTAGGGGCAGCTGAAACTGCAGGTATGACCACTCTATGGGACTATTTATTCTACTGTACAATCAAGTTATATACCCTATGCATTATAGTTATAATTTGATAGTTCTCTCATTAAAAATGATTTGTAAAAAAGAGCCTTGTGCTTGACACAGAGCGTCGTGAAGACCAGACTTGAAGGATGGAAGAGAAGTACTGGAAACAACGGAGTCGAGGAGAGTTTTCAAAGTTAAATCACAGCGATGACTGAAGAAGCACTTTCTGAGCTTTCTGACAGAAAATCGATAATCGACCATGAACCTGTGACCCCTGTTGCCAGGGAGAGCAGTATACGAAAAAATGTCAGCCGGAGATATGCAAGAGAGCGCGTGGAAGATTTTTCAACACTTAATCATGTCCGCGCGCAAAAGCCTGCCCTAAACAGGGAAGATATTAAGTCTTAAAAGGCGATTAGCATATGGAAGGTGCTCAAGCCCCTCCAAATATCTTGTTCATGGTCGCTGAACTGAGCACAAGAGCTTAAGATCCTAAATATATTTAGAGAATTCAAGGAGAGGCCAAATGTTGCTTATGAAGATCGTAGTCATAAAAATAGGCAACCTGCATAGGGTGGAAGATATGCTAGAAGCTTTGTTAACTGCACCTCTCATATGCTGATAGAATTTTAGGCTGGTGTCTCTTAGGAGACCTAAGTCTTTATGGGAAGAAACAAGCGAGATTTCACGCCCTTCAAGGTCATAGTACTCAAGCGTACAATGTTCATCTAACTCTCTATGCCCTCGATAATAACGCATGGCCACGCATTTGCTGATGTTGAAGCTAAGCACCGAAGAGTGTGCTATGGCATAAATGGTGTAAATGTTCTGTTGACAGGAGGAGATGCCAATGGTTTGACATAAAACAGCAAGCGTTCTAATTTTGATGTTAATTTTTAGGTCATCTGCCAAAGTTTTTGCACATATTCCTTATGTGAAATGGTAGATGGTTCATTTAGATAAGAAAAATGTGGGAGGCCGATCTCAGATCCCTGGAGAACAGCACTTCGAACTATCCTAAAAGAACTATGTGACCGTGCCTCGGACACATTCATGGATCTTCCACATTGAAATGTATCAAACCAACTCAGGAGGTTTGCAACAATGCCAAGACTACAAAGCTTAAAGAAGAACAGTGTGATTGACAATGTCAAAAGCTTTGAAAAAAACAAATAGAACAACGTTAACCACTGAACCGTCATCAAATACGCACTCATAGAATATAAGTAAGTAGTAATGGTTCCTCAAAGAATTCACTATTCCTGAAGCCGTATTTATCTTCAGATAGCAAATTATTCTCTTCAAGATAGAGCATGAAGTGTTCTAAAAGGATACGTTCAAATGTTTCACAGCAAACAGATGTTATACTGATGTGACGATAGTTCAGGAGATTGTGACGAAGCCAATTTTTAAATAAAGGCAAAACCTCTTATAATTTATCGGACAGACAGCCAGTGAGAAGACTTGTTGTGCAGATTTTATGCAGCAGATAAGGCAAATCAGGACAAGATTATAACAGACGAGAATGGATCCTATCAAAACCCATACTTGAAAAAGAATCAAGGTGAGACAACAAGGACAACAGATCATTATTTGATATTACCATATCCTGTATAGCATTTATAAATTGGTGATGAGAACAAGGTTGAAGAGGGGAATCACGGAATACTGAGGAAAAACTGTCGCCAAATAGTTCAGCAATTTCATTGTTGTCAGTTACTAGAGGACTTGAATGAAAAGCGAAAGGAACGGTGGAGGGTTATGTGTGCTGGAACAAGAGCGAAAGGTACTTTCATTCCAATACCGGGACAAATATCTCAATTAGAGGACCTAAAAACTTCAAAAAACATTGATACTGACCATTTATATCTAGATGATCAAACTTGAAATCCCAATCGATTTTGAGTATATGAGAATTTATCCGATTATGTTTACCTCTTGACCAAACCTTTTTGTTTAACGGTGTATTATCAGAGGAAGAAGACAGGTTCAGTAAATAGTAGTCACAGATAATAGGACGTAGTTGCAGCCAGGCAAAGGTGGAAGGGCAAAGACATCTCCTACACGATCAATTTCAGAGGTTAGAATAAGGTCGAAAGTGTTGTTAGATATAATGAAAGTCGGGAAGTTGACCCATTGGCTTACGTCCAGAAGGTTGAAGAAAGAAGTCTAAATAATTCTAACAGAGAGCCTCATTTAAGTACCAGTTAATGACTGACAGATTTAAGTCAGCGAAAATAACCACATCTTTATTTGGGCACAAAGAAAGCAGGAAATCAAGATGTATTTTATTTTCCTCTCGGATATTAGATGGAGGCCGGTACACTAATATGAAATAATACAACAAGTATTCCACAAATATAAAGTAAAAATTTGGAAAAGAGCAGTCAAGGGAAACAAAAGAAAACTCCTTTGAAACATAAAAAAACTCCATGCTTATAGGAATTGCTCTGAGTGTCAGTCCTTGCAACAGCATGAAATCCATCAACAGACACACAAGCATTAGGTAGTGAAGGAAGTTTCAGTCACAGCTAAAATATCAACATGATTTGTATTTTATATAAAAAAGCGGAAGTACCTTATTTACTAGATTATTTAAATTTACCAAACCAAGTCTCAACCTCAAATAATTTGCACCAAAGTCAGAAAAACGAGAACTAACACTTTTTACAGGACTTTCAGGGGTGCCAGAGATAGCGCCTTCTAGTTTAAAGAAGGGCTAAAGGCAGCAGTGCCACCTTGCAGATAGAGAAGCTTCCAAGTGATAGCTCAGGATAGAGGTTCAGAACCATTAAGCATCTGTGTTTTCAGCAGATGGCAAAGAAGCAGCAGCCTCGGCAGATGGCAACAAAGTAGGAGGAGGATTTGCACAAGGGGCACTAGGGCTTATTTAAAGCAGATTTTCTAAGCGAAAATTCCTGTCTTTGCGTGAGAGTTAAATCCTTACGCAATGAGATTCCCCTGAAATCTTAAGATTTAGCCAATTCCTTGAAGTTATCGAGAAGACGCTTCTTGGTTTCTAAATCACCCAATTTCTGCCTGTATAGGCTAGCTTGTTCTGATTGTGATAAATTATATCATCTTCCTTGCCTTAAATTAACTGATAAAGCTCGAGAAACTTTGGAAGAAGTTACCAATCTGTCCCTGAAATGTCACCTATGTTTGCAAATAGAGTCTTATAAACCTAGTGATACCATGAATAGTCTCTGTGATTTGCCCTCTGTATGTAAATAGAGATTCAAACCACCTCAGTAAGTCACCTAGGGAATTAAAAGACTTATAGGCAATGAAAATTCTGAATTAAGATCTGAACTGGCAACGGTTACAAACAAAATGACTGATCTTAAACTGAAAATTGTTATCTTAGAAAAAATATTGATCTCTTTTGTAGTAAGATATCAACACCTATCTCTCCCATTGAGATGTTAGATCAGGCAAACCAGGTAACTAGTGAAGTAATTTCGAGAAGGTGGATAACATTATATTGGATGTTACAACAAAGGAAGTGAATGAAACTACCATTTCTTATGCAGGAGCAGTAAAAAACCAAAACAATGCATTACTGATAAAGTTAACCTGTCAAAATAATGCTGGAGAGAAGAGAGGTGAGATTGTGAAAACTCTAGCTAGTATTCGCATTGAAAAAACAAATGTTACTAGAGATAGTTAACTTGTAGTACATATTGAAGCCAAATCAAATGTTGAGAAGGCATTGAACCTTTTCAATTCCATTAACAACAATTTTAAAATTGAGGCTAATTTTAGATGAAAATTAAAACCAAATATATCATTTGCACTAGGGGAAGAGTTTATAGGTAAGAAAGAGTGTTTCTATCATCATGTGTACAGATGCAGTCCTGAAGTCAGGAAAGGACTAATGGAAAGTAAAGACGTCATCTACACTTGGCACTCAAAATATAATGTGTAAAATAGATACCATATTGTACAGTGTTACATGTGCTAAGTCTTCGTGCCTCAAGCCTCAACTTACAAGAAGGAAAACGACACTTGTATTAAATGTGCTGGTTCCGATAAACTATCTGACTATAGCATCAATTTTACCATCTGTGATAACTACAGGGGATAAATTAATTTAGATACTAATCAGTAGGTGAACTCGTTCAAATTATAGCCGAACTGGAGAAGATTGCAGCTAAAACTGACCATGGATTGTAACCTAACAACAATCAAATGTAGCCTTTTATGTGCAATCTTTATCAAAAGGACGTTGAAAGTCTTTGAACTCTTTAATGTGAAAGTATTGGATGTTCTAGTATTAACTAAGAAATGATTGTAGGGTATTGCGGACGACAAAACAAAGATAGCTGAAGCCACACCATCAACGCATAAGTTTCACCACATACCCAAAATGGCTAAAAGGCATGGGGGAGTGGCTGTTATTCTTAATAAAGCTTGTAAACAAGTTATGAACTTATTGACATCAGCTTCAATGTTAACAACAGGAAATTTAATTTTGTTGGTATGTATAAGCCTGAAGGACAATTTATAAAGCTCCTCAACGAATTCATCTTATCTTGACAGTTTAACTGAAGACCTTCATCTCACAATAATTTGTGGCGATTTGAACTGTTGCCTGGATGCAGGAAATAATGATAAAGCAAATAGATTTATAGAACTTATTGATATCTGTGAACTTAAAGTTATTAATGAAGGCCTTACTGCACGTTTCGGCCACACACTTGATTTGGTGTTGGGTGCTAAGAATAATTTCTTCATCATTAGATTTGATTCTGACATTTATCTTGACAGTGTTCACTATCTGGTCACTTTTGAAATTATTCTATTTATGAAGCTCGAAGAGAAAATAATAATTAATTTTAGATGTAAAAATGATTTTGATCCTGAGGCTTTCCTAGACACCTGCTCTAAAAATTTGTAGAACAATTAAATCAGCCCTGCGTTTGTGTCGCTCAAGCCGGCATTATTGTAGATTGGAAAAACTGCATATCAAAAAGTTTCAATTCTATCTGTACAAAACACTACAATGATTGTTGTCCTCTAATATCTAAAGTTATAAACAATTGTGGTTAAGTAAATTGGTAGAACAGATATTTGAAGGAGGCAATAAAACGAAGAAGACTAGAGAAAAACGTATTGATAGGAACAAAATTGGAAGCTGAAAGAGCTGAGTTCAATGCTGAGCGAAACAATGCCAATGGATTAATACGAGGGGCGGTCAATAGGTTTTGAAATTCGGATATAAGGAAACGAGATATAAGGAAAAGTGTTTTATTATTTTCCAATATAACTACCCTTGACTCCAATGCACTTGAGCCACTTGTCCCTGAGGCTTCGAAGTCCTGACAACCAGAAATCTGCCGACTGCTGTTCAATCCACTCCTAGAGGGCGAGGTGGACATCTTCATCGTCCCCAAACCAGCTTCCACGCAGTGCAGCCTTGAGTTGGTGGAATAAAAAGTAGTCGCTAGAGGCCATATCTGGACTGTAGGGAAGATGGTTGAGCTTCTCGAATCCGCAATCGTGCAGGTCAGCTTGTGAAACTCTGGCCTTGTGGACAGTGGCATTGTCGTGGAGAAGCAGGACACCGCGTGACAACTTGCCGCCCGCTTTTGACGGATGCCCTTCTTCAACCCAGTGAGTTTCTCGGCGTAATATTAGACTGTGATGGTCCTACCACGAGGCGCATAGTCCACCATCAAACTCCCTCGGTATCCCAGAAGATGGTGGCCATGATCTTTCCGGCTGAGGGTTTGGTTCTGAACTTGATGGGGGTCGGAGAGCCACTGTGCTTGCAGGCCATGCTTTCGAGCTTGCTCTCTGGATCCCAGTGCTGGATCCAGGTTTCATTACCTGTCACTAGGCGTGACTCGAATCCCGCCGGGTCTTGGTTATACAGGAGCAGCAGCTCCTCCGAACTTTGACGACGTTGAAGTCGATCATGGGGCGTAAAGTTTCTAGGGACCCAAAGGGCAGAGACCTTGGTCATGGCCAAATTGTCGTGAATAATGTTGATAAGACTTTCATGTGATATTCCAAGTTCTCGCTCGAATTCTTCGACCTTAACCAGTCGATTTTCGAGGATCATCCTTTCCATACCGGCCACATTGTCCTCGTTGGTCTCGTCCTGGGCGTCCTGAATGGGGGTCATCTTCAAGGGACTCACGACCATGGCGGAACTCCCTATTCCAGCTAGCAATGGTTGCATAGGAAGGGGTGGTGTCGGTGTACCCTGTAACTATGCGTTCATGGATATATTTTGCATTTTTGCCTCCCTTAGTCAAAAATTTGATCACTGCGCGGTGCTCAACCTTCTCCATTGTTGAAAATTTGTGACTGACGATCTGCGATCAGCTACTTGTTTTTAAATAGACGAGGCAGGAGCGTGCAGCTGTAGGTGCTGACTTGTCATAATTTGTCCTAACACCCTCATAATCAGTGATTCACCTTCCTCTGTTTTGCCTTAGCGATTCACAAACTTTATTGACCGCCCCTGGTAGATGTAGCATCCCAACTCTTTTTTCCATCGTTAAATTTTATCATCCTTGAGTTTTCTAAGCTTATTCGCATGTAACATAAAGCTGACAGCCGTTGGTGTTTAACTAAAGTAAAACGTCGTCCTATGAAGTAATAAGACCACCTTTTTACAAATTCAACAATAGCACATGCCTGCTTTTCTACTGCAGACTGTTTGCATTCAGTAGGCGTGAAGGTGCGAGAGAAAAAGGCAACTGGACGGCATGCCTGATTCAGAGTAGCAGCAATGGCTGTATAGGAGGCATCAGTCTTAACTACCAAGGAAGAGTTTCATCAATCGATTATACAACAGTCCTCCCAATCTCTTCTCTGTGGTTATCTAAAGCTTTCAGGGCCTCTGGACTTAGAGGAAAAGTTTGAATAATAGAAAAACATACCAATAACACGGGGTAAGGAAGTACGGTGTTCAGGAATTGGTAATTCCTTTAATGAATGTAAACGTTCAGAATCTGGTTTGAGAGAGGCATTGGTTATTGTGTAACCAAGAAAATCTATTGATATGGTAGAAACGAAAGACATATTCTCGTTGAAGTTAAGGCTATGGAACCGGGCAGCCTCTTAAAACTTCACCAGTTTTTTATCATACTCGTGGTGGGTCTTCCCTGCCACAACAATATTGCTTACATAAGCATAGGTTCCGTGCAGGTTGTGTTGCTTAATTATGCTGTCAACAGTCCTTTGAAAGCAAGCCGCACCGTTTGTAACTCCGAATGGCACTCTGCAGGACTGATAAAGGTTACCATTGCCTTCGAAGGCAGTGTATGGCTTTTCCTCTTGCTATATAGGCATTTGGTGATAAACACTTTTTAACCCCAGGGAACTATAAGACTTATAGTGAGACAGTTCTCTGGTAAGGTTGTCTATTCTCTGAAGAGGGTATGCATCCAAACGAGTGAATCTGTTAATGGTCTGGCTATATTCAACAATCAATCTCTTTTGGTGGTGCTTATTCGACATAACAGGAGCTTTTCCTCCATGGAGCTGTGATCTCCTCAATAACATCGTCTTGTAGCCTCTTGTTAATTTCAGACCCTATGAACTTCTTATCATCATTTCTAAACCTCCATGATTCAGTTGCAATGGGTTTGCAATGAGGAGCAAGAATTGAAAGGAGATGCGGTGTATTTACCGGAGAAGACAATACACTGCAAGTGGTAGGATTAGAAATATTTAGATTTTCTTTGGAGCCGCGGTAACAATAGAGTGCTGGTTCATGAAGTCTTGACAAAAATGATATCACATCATAGGTCTGGCAGCACGGAAAGCTTAGTATTGTGGTATCACTCACCCTTCAGATTGATGTCAATCGTGCAGCGTCCCTTCACGGGAAATGTGAGGGATGAAGAGGCCATAGATACGCTTTCAGTCACTAGAAGTAGCCCCAACTTGTGTTTCTTGGCATAGTTCTATGATATGAAAGATTCAGAGCTCCCAGTGTCGATAAGAGCGGTTGCTTCGTTATTACCAACCAAAACATACACGGTAGCTAGATATAGTATTGCTGGAAAAGAAGCAGAGATGACAGCCAGATAAGATGACTGAGGGGATGCAGAAGTAGAAAATGTAGTAGACTGACACACCTTAGCAAAATATCCTTGCTTATTACACTAATAACAAGTAACGTTTTTACTGTTCACAATTGTGTCACGGACCTCAACAGAACTAGCATCTGGGCTTTGAATTGGCACAGGTTCTATTAGCAGAATTACAAGTTTCAGATGTTGCAGCAGCATGGGTTCTATCAGCGGTGCGAAAAGTATCAGATGTCGCAGCAGCACATGTACAAGAGACAAGAAGACGAGAAACATACTCTGAGGCCCTCCGAGCAACATCGAGTGCCCTGGATTAATCAAAAGCCGTACTTAGGTTCAAAGTTTTGTTTTCAAGCTATCGTTGCCTGATTGTATGAGAAAGCAAGCCGGTGATAGAAGACTCCCGTATGTAGTCATCCCGATTCTGCGAAGCGGTAACAGATTTAAAGTTACAATCCTTGCTGAGCAGCTGAAGCTCTCGACTACTTTTTACTCCACCAGCTCAAGCTGCACTGTGTGGATTCTGGTGTGGGGACGATGAAAATGTTCAGCTCGCCGTTCAGGAGTGGATTGAACAGCAGTCGGGAGATTTCTGGTTGTCGGTAATTCGAAGCCTCAGGGACAAGTGGCGCAAGTGCATTGAAGTCGAGCGTAGTTATATTGAAAAAAATTAAACACTTTTCCTCATATCTCGTTTCCTTATATCCAAATTTCAAAACTTATTGGCCGCCCCTCGTATGATATCATTTACCATCTTGGTAAAACAACATTCTTGCAGAGACTCTCGTGCCCATGTTGGAGCTAATATTAAAATCGAGAAACTATTTTAGCTTCACACTTAACTTTGCCATCTATGTGCAACGAGACTTACTCATTTCATTAGAGTGAGAAATCTTCCTTGAAGATGTGAGAAGGGTGTGCTCTGAATGCCTATAGAGTGCTCAATTGAAGCCTAGGTTCTACAAACCATCCCAAACTTTTCTTATTAAGGCCACGCAGCTTTTCAAATGTCGCAGTTTGGACTTCAAATAGTTTCTACCCTCGAATTCCCAAAACCACTATATGCTCACGGTAGTGGATGAGTATTCTCGTTTACTATTCGCAGTTACCAGACAGAACATGACTACTGGTACTATAATCCATTGTATAAATCAGAATTTGTGCAATATTTGATATGGCTTCCTATCTGCATCCTGATCGCAGGTCCTCATTTATGGCCAAGGATCTACGCGAATACTTGAACAATCGAAGCATCAACACTCCGAACAACACCTTATGACCATCAAGAAAATGGGCAGTGTGAAGGGTACAATGCTATAATTTGGAAGCATATAACCCTTCCTCTGGCATTTAAGGACCTTCAAGAATGTCAATGGGAAACTGATCCCTGACGCTCTTCATTCAATTAGATCCTTGACTTAACACAGCCACAGAAGTTACTCTTTTCATGTCAATGGCACTTTATGATATGTAAATTTAAATAAAAATGAAATATATGATAACAATAAAGAAACAAAGAAATGTATATATACAAAGAATTAAAAAGAATGGTCCATAAACACAGTTATTATAATTAAACTGCTAAATTTGTCATGTTGGTATCCAGATCAGACTAGTAGATAATAATTAATAATTTATAATACATTATATTACATTAATAATACTCTAATAATACAAATTTAACACACTTATTTACTAAAGTATTTTTCAACGGTATTGGTAATGTTCTCTTATCGTTTGACTAATCGGTGGAAAACTCGAAAATCTTTCCTGAGTTTTAATGATAAATATGATTTAATAACTTTTTCCACCTCAATCATATCTTAGCAATGGCACATATTGGTAACCAGGTGATGCAAGGTTCAGTGAATATAGAGTCTGAGTAAGAAAATGCTCACCTGTTGCATAAACCTTTCTTGGGTTAAACGTCTCTAGTTTGGGCGTCCATTTATGGTGAGAAAGAGGAAAAACCGTTTCGATTGACCAGTAAGGAACGTTTTTTTTCAATAGCTTTGTTAAAACAATTAAAGTGGAGGATATATTAATATGTTTTCAGTTACTCTAAGCATATAATTGGAAAGCTTTTAATGGATATCTCATATAACATAACACGAAGTATAAATGCAGGGTAAATATGTAGATTATCGGCCCGGCCGATCCCGGCCGATCCCGGCCGATAAACCGTAGTTCCAAAATGTTTCACGTTTTTGGAGTACATTTAAGGGGACGGCTCGTGTTGGGGTAAGCACAAGGGGGGGACCACACTACGATGATCCTGAGTTTCATTAAATTGGGGGGCATCTGGGGGGCACAGCCCCCCAGTATATAATCCTAATTGTTATAATGTTCTGACGTTTACAGAGGTGAATGCTTTAACTACATCATGTCAGCGTCTTTAATTGTTTTGCAAATTATAATAGGGGGTGGGGGGTGGGGGGTATGACGTCAGAAATGCTCGATTTCATTTTTAAGGGGACGGCTCGTGTGGGGGTAAGCAAAAGGGGGGGGCACACTACGATGATCCTGAGTTTCATTAAATTGGGGGGGGTCTGGGGGGCACAGCCCCCCAGTATATAATCCTAATTGTTATAATGTTCTGACGTTTACAGAGGGGAATGCTTTAACTACATCATGTCAGCGTCTTTAATCGTTTTGCAAATTAAAATAGGGGGTGGGGGGTGGGGGGTATGACGTCAGAAATGCTTAATTTCAATTTTTTTTCATACTTAATAGCTTTTTATTATCCCCATTCGGAGTCATTTTTATTTTTCAATATATTTTTTCCCATTTTACTCTTTTTATTACCTATATTATACAATTAAATGTAATTAGCTAGATCATTTCAAGGAACTACTTGTTTTTTAGCAGTTTGGGTGTCAAACATTCTCCTTTTACGCAGTTTGAAAATTCTCAATCGCACGTCTTCTCCGCAGTTTCAAAATGCAATCGAATTGTCAAGTTTGTCCGTCGTCTATTGCGGAATTATTAAGCCTAGTTTCTGCTAGAGATAAATTAAACAACTTTTTGGAAGTGCATAATTTAGTGCGAACTAAAAGTGAATGCGAAATCTGTGGCCGGCGATTAGAGGTGACCCCAGAATATTGAACGCTTCTGGCGAGATGCGAGAGGTTCAATTCCCATTTACGGGAGAAAAACCGCTCAATTCGACGCCTATCTTGTAACCGCCATCTTCTGCAAGCGCTTCCCGTTGACCAAAACGGGAATTAAAGAACGATTCCACGCCTTCCTCATCGCTATTTCTGAAGTGTACCCCCCGAAATAAAGTAAGTTAAGAGCGCTTATCGTTCTTTATTTTTGGATAAGAAAGATCGCGTCAGCTAGATTTCGAAGACGACGCAGGCACGCAAAATAAATAGGCTTCCCTCTCCGCTATTTCGGAATGATAACCAATGCAATTAAGTACGGCAAACAAAGTGTTTCGTTTTTTTTTCGGGCAATTTGGTAAATAAAATGGCCTACGTAAACAGCATTTTCGGTGGGTTTAATTTCGAGATTTTCCCCCCCCCCAAAAAAAATGGCGGCAACTAGCATTCGAACAAAACTCAAACGCGCATGAATATTCAAACACGGGTGAACGATAACGCGAACGAAGATTCAAACACGTGTGAACGATAATATTTACACAAAACAATTTTTCCTAGGCCGGGCCGATAATCTACATGTTTACCAAATGCAGTACATTTAGATCTGTCAGTGTCCTAAGCTCTCCCGGCTTCCGTTTTGTTCTTGACCTTCAATTGGGTATCTGCATTCAACCACCACAGACTAAATGGAATGTTCAAAAAATGGAAAAATCAGCACGACAGAAAAATATGTCCCAAAATGTTGATGTTAGAGTTCAAGCAATAATAGACATAACCTAAACAAGATAAATAGAGGTAAAAACGGTAATGTGATAAAAGGAAGAGATAGCCCATACTTGAATACTTACTCAATACCTAGTCATTAATTCAATCTCTTGTTTATCGCTGTAAAATTTCCTTTTCTTAATTGGCTTTAAAGTTACTCATCCCTCAATCTCTATTAGTTTATAGTTTGATCTACAATTTACTTTCCTTGTCCTTCTCTCTACATCATAAGGGCTACCAGCACCGATCGGTGCTGCATGTTTACACTTTCAATCTTTATCTCATTACAATATTTCAGATCTTTTAGATGTTTACTTTTAAGCAGCAACTAACTTTTATCTTTCCCCAAGTTATATATGTTAAATAACATTCCTTTTTGAAAAAGGAATTAAAAATTAAAATATTTAAAGTACCTGGAAATGTATAATACACGCTCATTGGTCATTTATCATCTCATTTCTTTATCCTTTTGTATTCTTGTTTTTATTCTACTATCAATGACAATTTCTTCATCTTAATCTCACCTCCTTAACTCACATCAATTTACAGGTCTTTCTCTAAACATCCACAAAATTTACTTCATTTGACTGCTTAGGAGTATGTCAACTCCTATCCTACTTCTTTCATCGCACCTGCCATACAGTTAAAAGGATCTTACTGCCATCCTCTTAAAATATTTAAATTATTGTGTCTCTAAAAGGCTTTTTGTCTTCATTTACTAAAATATAGTGATTATCATAGAGTATGCGGAAGTGCATATTACTAATTAAAGTTTGTACTTATTATATTCATTTAGAAAATATGATGTTTAAGTATTGATGTATAACGTGGATGTTGGATTGCCACCACAAGGTAATAATTGCAGCTAAAGTCTCGGGGGGGTTGGGGGGAAGTCTCAAATCTAAGAGTTGAGGTGGGGAATGATTAACCAATCTGCACGAGGGTATAATTATTTTAACTCTTACCATACTGTGATTATATATATATTTGCACTCCCTTCGTGCGATACACCTGAGAAATTATTTGTTTGTGCCCTCGAAAGTAACTATGAGTAAAAGTTGCCCATAGGTCTCTAAAGTATAAGCCCCCTTGCTTTAATAATATTCTTAGTAACATTGCTTAAAAAATCGTAGGGCATCTCACCAAAATAATTTTTAATAAAGTTTAATTTATTATAGGAGCGATTCATATATCTGAAACTCGTATAAAAACATAAAAGCCAGCAAAATATGACATTTCTCGGCGTAAGCCATTGAAATGTAGCTAACTCAATCAATTACACAGGCCTGCGTTTAAAAAATGATTTTCTGTTCCTGCGGTTTTCTTTAGTGATTCCTAACGAAAGTCTTCTCTTAAATTGAAATGTGACATTCATTTTGCTCAATCAGGTCTGGTTTTTGAGATACAGCGCACTACTTTTTTTAGAAAAGGGCCATTTTTGAAAAAATCCCTTATTTATATAAAAGTTATTTAATAAATTACAATTACTTATAATTAAAAAAATACCGACTCAATTCGACTTTCTTTTAATTAATTTTAAACTTACAGACTACTTATGAGCGTACTCAGGAGTGCAAAGAATCTATTTTCCAAGAAAAGAAGTCATTGATGACTTCCGCTTGTGAAGAGATGTTGGTTCGTTGCGTTTAAGACACCAGCAATAGTCAGCTAAAATGTTGATGTCCCAGCGTCCTTGATATCTTGTCTCCATAATCTTTATGTGTTGGTGAAATCTTTCTCCTTGTTCTTCACTATAATATCCACAGTTTGCCGGAAAATAGTCAAGATGTGACTGGATAAAATGCATTTTAATCGACATGCGAGCTCCCATTTTTTCGAAGCTTTTCATAAGCTCATTTACATGTGAGATATATTCTGAGCTTCTTTTATTTTCCAGAAAACAATCGATTACTTTACTAAACGCTTGCCATGCTTCTTGTTCACTGGCTTCCATATTGGTGTAAAAATGCTTGTCCTTTAACAGAGTTCTAATTTGGGTACCATCAAATATGCCTGCATGGAGCTTGGAATCACTGATCTGTGGGAATTTTTGCAGTAGATACTTAAAAGCTTGGCCTTCTTTATTCAGTGCCCTGACAAAGTTCTTTATCAGGCCAAGCTTTATATGAAGAGGAGGCAGTAAAACATTTTTGGGAGGGACTAGAGGTTGAGCTACCACATTGTGGCAGCCAATTTGGAATGCCTCTCGAGATGGCCAGTCTTTTTGCTTATAGTGAAGACTATCCGCCCGGCTATGCCATAAGCACATGAAGCATGGATATTTTGTGTAGCCTCCTTGCATCCCAAGAAGAAGGCATACAACCTGAAAGAAAACATATTGATGCATATTGATGTACATGGATTCTAAGAACTTCTATTTTTTTCATAGACAATTTTCACTAAGTTTATTAGGGGTAGGGAGAAACGAATATGTGTATAATATCCTTCTGTCATTGGTATTTAGAAACAAACATTCCTTGAAATATTTAACAAGTTCAATAAAGTAAAATATATCTTACCTTGAGATCACCACATATTAACCAGTTCTGGTTAGAGTACTTGATTGTATTAATCATTACCTCTTATATTTTCGTAGCTTTCTGTTAACTGAACTGAATGGCCAATAGGTACAGATGCCATTTTATTGCCAATATTTAAGAGGACTACCTTCAAACTTCTGCTAGAAGAATCAATAAAGAGCCTCCATTCACTTGGTTGATAAGGAATGCCAAGTGACTCAATTAAACCTTTTACATCATTGCAATACACCAAAGAGCTGCAAGAATCAACTGCAAAGAACTTCCGAAACTCTTCGTCTCTATTTCTGAACCAAAAGTATGCAGTTTCTTGAGAGAGGAGGTTGCTCTCACTAAGACAGGATGCAAGAAGTTGTGCGTCCTCTTTAGAAAGACCAAGATCTCTAGTCAAGTCATTTAATTGGCCTTGAGTGAGTGGTCTTGGCAAAGTCATTGTAGATGTAGGCTGATATGTCACTAAAGTGTCACTGTCATCCACTTCTGTATCTTCTATATTGTCTTGTAGCTCAGTATTTTTAGGTGGAGAAGGAAGTGGAACTCCTGGACCATGTGGTTGTGGTTTAATGGCAGAAGGAACATCAGGATAGACTACAGTGTGTTTGTTCTTCTTATTGACACCTGAAAAAAAGTTTCGCATACTTAATTTACATCCTTTTAATTCACTCGATCCTCGTTTCCACATTTTTATACACATTTTTCATACAAGGTAAATTTACAATTTTTAAATACAATCATTTTTATATAAAATTTAACCACAATTTTTCTACCAGCATAATACACTATTTTTAGACACAATTACAATTTTAATAGGCTACCAAAAGATCTGTATCAACATTTCTAGATTTGTCAAGGACTATATTGTTAAAGTAAGTAACCAAACCTTTAAGATTTGTCATGCAAAAATAGCAGTCTGTAATGTGGTCCTTGCCTTCTCTCCACACCATAGGTACACCAAATGACAAACAGTTCGTTTTGCCCTCACTCCAGCGTCTTAAGGCTATGACACAGGCTTTGCAGCACATATGTGGAGCAAATTTTTTGTCGTGATCACCTAGATTTATTCCAAAATATGCATTGTAAAGAAACTTTACTAACGGCGTTATAGTGCATTGCTGGTCACTAAAAGTTACCTTTCGACAAACAAAACAAAATCTATCAGGACTGTTTTTACACTTTCTATTCATTTTTATGAAATATAAGGAGTTTTGCTAATGTATTTGCCTGCAAAAAAATTCACAAAGATAAATAAGTTTTAGAAATACACTTTGAACACTGTTCATAGATGAGAAAAGTCATGGATTAAAAAACTAACACTTAGTTGGAGAGTGAGCAAGCAACACACAACCACTCGCGCTCGTGGTCAGCTAGAGACTGAGCTTTCTAACGCCATCTAGAGATCTTGGTCTGTATCTTAAAAACTAGACTTGATTGAGCAATATGAATGCTTGATTTGGATTTAAGAGACAAATTTCATTAAGAATCACTTATGAAACCCTCAGCAACTTTTTTGACGCAGACCAGTGTTATAGAACTTGGGAGTTTGAATTTATGAGAATTTCTTGTCATAGACATTAATACGGCTTTCTGTTTTGGTAGTCGAGTGATGAGGATATTGATGATGGGGACGGATTTCGGCTCTGGTGCAATCAGCGGCGTGATAATTATAACCGAAGAATGCTAGTAGCTGCCCCCATTCTTGAGCCTCCCACGTGTTATTTAAAAAAAATAAACAAAATCCACAGGGTTTAATACTAATAAGAAGTAGAATTAGGAACGCCTCCAATCGGAAAGCAAAATTTTCAGCCCAGATAACATCGGTATATTGATTTGCTATTGCATTATCTCCTACAATAGTCCCTATTCAAGCTTCATTTTAAAAACACAGCCGTTACGGAGAAATTGAGAGGAAGGAGGCAACTTCTAATAGAAGGGAAACAAATAAAGATAAAAAAATAGAACATATTAATGTGAGGATTACACATTAATGTTTTATTTTACATTTATTTTTCTATTGAGATTTTGAGTCGCCTTATATATTTGAAAATAATAAAAAGTAGACTTTGTCTTTTATGTTACTCTTCAAAAAATTAAAATAAAAACACGCTCCCAGGCAGAGTAGACGTGTATCCTTCTCTTAAAATTCAATCAGCGTCTCACTCCTTTAATATAGAATAGCAAAATCAAAAATAACTTGTTTCATCATATGGGCAAATGTAAGAAAGTAAATATTTTTAAATTAACTGTTAAATTAACCGTTCTAATCGCCAAATATAGTTCCTTCAAGACAATTAGTCAGGCTTGAGACATATATATGTTTCTTGCTAAAGGTGAACGAATGCGAAGTTTATTAAATATGAAATCCCAACAGTAATTCTAATAATTTGTTAATAATTTCTCCAAACGAAATAAGGCATATAACTTTAAAAAACATAAACATTTACATTTAATATCCTTCTTATTTTTATTAACTATAAATTATAAATGGTCGCCACTTTCCACCACCATCAAAAAGGCACAAGCAAGCCAGGAAACTTCACAGACAAGGGCGAAATTTGCTAGATATCTTTTCCACAGATTAAATCAGACCTTGAATAAATATAGCAATTTATCTTCATTAAGTTATCAATAATCGTGTTTATCATTAATACTCATTAACGGGGTCAAACAAAGGCCCATTTCTTTCCAGTAGTCTATATATTTTCTCTTCTTATCTTAAAATTTACAAATTAGTGGATATTGTCGAGAGTGATATATTATGTATACGTCATTTTTCTGAAAAGATCGTAAAATTTATTATCATTCAGCTGGAAACTATTTTCTAATATTTATTTCACCTAACAGATAATCAAAGTTTGGTTAACCCGTGAATACAAGTATACCCGAGCAGTATAAAATGACGCCTATTAAATTAGTTATCTTCATTATTTGCTATAATTTATAATGTAAAGAGAAAAAATAATGAATTAATTCATATCCTTTAGTAATAAAACTTATTATAGATAGGCCAAAAAAGGATAAAGATTCGTTTTAACACATTTACGATTTTAGACGTTTCAAAGACATACACGTTTTTACTTTTAAAAATTATGTTCACTGATGCGAATTTATAACTTCAGGAACATAATCATAACGTAATTATTAACTTTAGGCCTAATATTGGCCTGATTTGTCACCCAATACCAAGCTGTTTTTTTATCTGCAGATGATCTGCGGATGCATTTTCCGCCTTCCTATCGAATGACATGCTAATGACATGCTTCGTAATATTTCGTTTATTCCGAACGCTTCGCGTTTTAGTTTCTGTGGAAAAATGGCGTGTGTTACCTGTAATAAATCTCATTAGGTGCAATATTTCGCTCGTTATTTATTTAATAAGCAATACACACCTAAACAATGACCTGTACCAGTTTATTTTATAGGTGGCAGAACTTAATTGTCATGAATTACCAGACTGATGCGGAGAGTTTTTCCCCAATTTTTGTGCATTCAAATCTGACGGTAGGCTTTCTAATTAGGAATATTACGAGTTTTTGTACAGGGGAGGGTGGGGGAGAGGTGTATCCCCTTTACAATATCTTTAAAATGCATTTAAAAAGGTATTTTTACGCAGTTATATGTCTACTTTTTAGATCTAAAACTTGGTTTTGCTGGAAATGCATACGTTTCCTAGTATGGACTTTATTTGATTTGGGAAAAAGTATACATTTCCGGAAAAACGAGTGTCAGATCTGATAAGTACATATAAAACTATACAAAACACATTTTTAAATTCCTTTGCGAAAATGTGTTGAAACGAATCTTTACCAAACAATAACTAATTTCAAATTTCCATAAGATAAAGAATTTAAACTTTGTATACATTGTCTCATATGCCGTTTCTATTATCATTAAAATTTCATTGAATTCAATTTCATAATTTCGTGACAGGGGAAGACTAAATTCATATCTAAATTTAGGGTGCTGAGAAATAAATTTAAATGATAAAATATTCTTCTTAAATAAATTTGCAAAATTATCACATCTCTGTTTTTATATTCTTCTAACTCTGTGTGTAAAGGGTCTTTCAATAAGGTCACTCAATTATTAAATGTAAATAAAACAAGTTGTGTGTGATATATGCACTCAATTTTTTTAAAATTTTAAAATAAATTTTATGGCATTTAGTGTGCAATATGAGGTCGTTCAAATGTTTGCCACGGTTACGCTTGGTGGAACGTATTCGAGAGGCCTAATTTTCGATGACTTTGTTGCATAAATCTGGCTGAATTTGCTGGATGGTGTTCGTTATGTTGACTTTGAGAGTATCAACTGTTAGCAGATTATTCGCATAGACCTGCGATTTAAGGTAGCCCCAAAGAAAGTAGTCTAATGGCGTTAAATCGCATGATCTTCGTGGCCAGTTAACGTCGTCTCTGTGCGAGATGACCCTGCCCTGAAATCGCTGGTGAAAAATGTCTATCATGGCGTGCGCAGTACGGCACGTAGCGCTGTCCTGTTGGAACCACATGTCGTCAGTATCCAAATCACGCATATAATCCAGTTGAGGCCACAAGAAGTTGCTTATCATCGATCTGTAAGTCTCGCTGTTGACGGTTATGGTAATCTTATCTTCGTTCTCAAAACAATACAGACCGATGATTCCTTTAGATGAAAATCCATACCGAACAGTAACTTTGTTGCGATGCAATTCGTGATGGTGTATCTTATGTGGATTGTTTTCGTCCCAAATTCGACAATTTTGCTTGTTTACAAATCCATTCATACAAAAATGGGTTTCGTCGCTGTGGCGAGGATAGAAATCATGTAATGCACAGAAGCTTTATCGAACGGAGCACTGAATTTGATAATAACATTTGATGATTTGCACACGCTGTTCAACGTTATAACCTTCCATCCTGCCTTCAAAGTACTACTAAACAGTTCACAGTAATGTTGCCAGATGTTGTCTTAACAACTTGGCCACTATCGCCTAAAAGCTCGAGCGTCCTTGTTGAAGACCCTTTATAACATAAGGCCGTTTGTAACCTTCTCTAGTACGGAATCTTCTTATGCTCTACCTCCCTTTGTTAAGTAATTATTATTAGACTCATCTATTTTGTTGGCGTCAAATTTCTCTATTACATAATACTTTCCTGTATGCAATCATTGCAATTCACTCAACAAGAGACAAAGGTAAGCACTACTCTATTTGGCTTAAATTCCAACTATTTTATTTCAGTTAATTTATGGTGCATAGATAATTATCAAATGGTTAGTCAGTTTGCTAAAAAATGTCTTCAATAAAATGGAAATTCCAATAATCTAAAAATATTTCTTCGAGGTGTCAAAACAGTGGATGAGGAGTTATGGTAATAGGAGCAATGAGCGAAAATGGGTAGGGATCACTTTTTTATAGATGGAAGTTTCAATGCCGTAAGATAAATCGATTTATTAGATATATAATGTATTAACAAAGAAGGGTGTTTCTCTTTGGAGAAAAGTTTATTTTTCAGCGAGACAACTCCCCAGTTCATATAGCGAAGAAAATATCGAACTTCTTCCATACTGTTGAAGTTGAAGTTGACAAGGGAGAGCAAGAAGCCCGAAATATAATATTATAGAAAGGCTTGGTGATACCTGACAAATGTTGTACATTAAGAAAGAAAGTAATTTTCAAATGTTAAAGATATCAAAAAAGCAATTTTAAAGGCATAATGGGAGCTACCAATTAAAATTCTGCCGAAGTTGATTGGGAGCCGACAAGTTCGTATTTTTATATTATTCAGAAAGGGAGTGGGGGGGGGGGGAAATACATTATTATTGAAATAATATTAGTTTTTTATTTTTTTTTCAGTTTTAGTTAGCATCATGGCGTTATCATTTTAAAGATTAACATTTTATCTTTCATTTATTCTGTAACATTAAGAAAGATTTTGAAGAGGTAAATAAATTTGAATATTGTAAGGCGCATTTCAACATATTCAGTTACATATTGAATACTTTCGTCCAATAAATTGAATTAATTTCACCCTAAATGCTAAAAGTCAATTGTTTTCTAGATTTAAGAAGGACAAGCTAATTTCAATATCATTTAGGTAATATTTGATAATGAGAGAACTAAAATTTAAATCTTTGAAACTTATGTAAGCATTTAGCAAATGTTTTCTGCCAAATTGGGTGTCCATTACTAGTTAAAATTCACAAACAACGCTAATTTGCATTTAAAAGTTTCCTATTAAAATTGTTGGATAATTTCTATCTACCACTCTTACTTATCTTCAAGCCATTAGAGGTTTTAAGGCAAAATTAAAAATAAAGACAGACAGAAAAATCTATTCTGGCTGCGATCTTTGACCTTTTGAGTAATTGGGTCTACATTCTAGGACAGACTTTTATTGCGACAGTACAACACGTGTATACGTCAATACTTTCATCGGGCTGGACTTAGATATAGGTGAACTGTGAGATGTTTTGCCGAAATGTTGTAAGTGTGAGGGAAAGGGAGCCTTTTCCGACATTACGAAGTTTCAAAATCAGATAGGTGACAAATTTCTTTGAGTCATCACTTTTGTTTTCCGGGTGCCCCTAAAGTTTATTACAAAGAGGGAAGAAAAGGACATCCTCCCCTTAAACTACCTTTCATTCAACTTCTTAGCTTTCTCCTCTCACTTTTACAATTGACTTTCTATTCTAGTAACTATTTTTAATATTGTGTATGTGTCAATGGTAATTCAATTTAAGCTCCTACTGAGTCTGGTAAAGTAAGTTTATATTTATAATTTTGTAATATTTTATCTATATATCAAGTATTTTAAAGCAATACAAACCTTTATTTCACTTGTAACGGATTGTTAAATCTTACAAAAGTTTTTTCCGATTGAAAACTTGAAGACTCATTTCAAATTCAAGATCTTTAACGAACCTAATTATCAAACTCTTCTATCTTTGTTTCAAGGATTCATCAAAACACAGCTATTTATACCCACCTTTTCTTCCAAACACGGGAACTTGTAGTCTAGCGCAAATTGCTTTTACAAAAATGTTAACACCTCTATTTGGGAATATTCAAATGATCAGTTTCATTATTCTCTGCAACTAACCTCCAACTAACAAGAAATTTTGGATTCAAATACTAATGCCGGGCATTAGTATTTTTGCAAAATCTTCAAAGCTTATACTGCCTACTAAAAATTCCTCTCTAAATCAGTAACGACTATCAACTTACATCTGTGAAGATAGAAACCAAGAACCTGCACCCTAGATATTAAACAGATATCGGCTCAACTGATGATGGTGGGATGATGGCAATAAAGAGTAAACCTTAAATGAATTTCAGGGATTCATTCCTTTTAGTTAAATCTATTCACTTTCTAAAGACTGAAACACGAAATGAATAAATGAATACAAATGAGTAATTATTAAATGCAAATGCCTATTTAGAAATTGCTCTTAGTTACCTTTAGTTAACGCTGGATACATTTCTCAAATGGTCTTGTTTTGTTATTCAAAACCTTGTATGCGTAGAATTAAGGAAACTAACATCTATGTTCAATAGACTTCAAAGCAACATCTATTGCATTTTCTCTATAATATTCAAATTTTATAAATTTAAATGATTTATTAATATTTTAATTAGCCATTAATTTGCCTCCTCATGGGATCAATGAGTTTTAATGACAGTTTTTCGGTCCATTTACAAACGCTCTTTTCAGGCACAGATCAAATGGAGGCTGAGTGATGCTATAACCTCGGTAAATTTTGATTATATGCTTCCTCTTCAAAAGGAGGCAAGCCAGCGAGGGCTTAAGGGAGAAAATAGAAAAGGAGATTAGATCGACATGAAGAGGAACGAAAATGTTGAAGAATAAGGCTAACGGTAAATTAATAACCAGATAATAAATTAAAGTGAAAATAAACGCCAGTGAATGAAAATGAAGGAAAATAGGAATTCTTTAAGTATCACCTAGATACAAAAAGTGTCGGAACGGGTCACTTTACGGGATAAAGTTTGTATCGGTTATTTTTGAGCTCTCATTGTCAGCCTCATTGGGTACTTCTCTCTTTTGATACCCCTTGTCTCGGAATTCCTTTCCTCACCCTATTTTCTTCTCTCTACAACGTTTTAAGAGAGTAATTCTTTGCTATATGTGCGCTCTTGTCCTTAACCCTTTCACGTACAGACGATGTTGGCGGTAAAATCCCCCAATGAGAGCAAATTGGTCGTTAAACTTCGACCTAGAATGCAGATCGGGAGTAAGACTACAACAAGTGTACATAATGGGGGTAAACTACGCACGGAGGAAAGATAACTAATAAATTCTCTACCTAAGGTTGTAGAATGGTGAAACCACTACTGAGTGTGAAAGGCGGGAGTAAAAGCCCGCCAAACTTGTTGATAGTTACTAAAACCCTTACCGATTATGCAAATCGCTGTCAAATCTCTCATGAATAAAATCAAGAAGTAAAACCAACTAAACTAGTAAAGTTCGGCAGTGAAACATTTAATAAAAATGAAGATTGGCAAGTAAATATTTACCAATTGGGAGGATCGAGGGTAAAGCACCCATAAGCCCATACAAAGGTATAACTAATGTTAAACCAAAAGAACGGTGGAATTTTATCCCTGAATTCTAGGCATTATTCGTTCTATTATAAATTAACTTAAAATATATTTTGGGAGTTGAATATAATTGTATTCTGGACACTCTGCCAGGAGAGAGACCTATCTATCGACATAATTACGGGAATTGTTGATTCGTGATGAAGACGAATAGCCAGGTAGATAGGAAAAAATTCCTATCAACACACACTTTTAGAGATAAAATTATAATATATTAAACCGAAATATTCATGATAATTTAACTGATCATTTAGGTAAGAATGCCTCTAAACGATCACATCTTATAGGTAAGTACACACTTTCCTATATATTTATTTTCGAATAATGATATGTAAATTGACATAAAACGAAATGTATATAAATGAAAAACTAACAATAATTTCCACCATCAAGATTCAAGTATTATAAATATATTTTACAGAGGTTTCAATGAAATTACCCAGATTGGACTAAGGGATACTAATTAGCATTTTATAATACATTATAGAACATTTATTATATTCTTACCAGTCAATGGCTTCGCCACTTCCCTCTATGGGGGGAGCTTGCGTTTCGCTGCTAAGATTAGAATTTAAAATGTTTAAAAAAGTAGCCATGGTTAAATTTTTATAAATTTTCTGAACTTCGACAATAATAATAATTTTTAACTAAATTTCCTCCGTTTAAAATATCAAGTTGCTAAAATATAGTTATAGAATAATATATATATATAAAATAAATTTTGCGAATTTCACCATTTGTAATTTTGGGGTTTTAAAAAATTCACAAAATTTCGATACTTATATTTATTTCTGAACTTCACCATTTTGTTTTTGATATTATAAAAGAATTTTCAGAAATAAAAAAAACATAAGTCACAACTAAACTAAGATTAAATTATTATTCAAATACTAAAAAAATCCCCTTCTTAAATTGTAGAGTTAGTAATGGCGATGATACAAATTTACCACACTCTTCACAAAATATTTTCCATCAGTATTGGCAATGCCTAGGCATTATTTGTCTATATAGTGGAAAACTTGTTAAACTTCATTCAGTTTGGATGAAAAATATGAGTTAATATCCTTTTCCACCTCATTCATATGTCGTAACGGAAAAAATGAATGGCAATTAGATGATGCAAGGTTCCTCAAGTATGTATGCCTATAAAGAACCACGAAAACTAATGCATTAGGTTTCTTGAGTTAAACGTCCCAAGTTTGGAGGTGCATTATGATGATAAAGGAGGAAAACTTTTATTTTGACCCGTAAAGAACGTTTTTGTATTATGTCTTCTTAGCCAGCGAGGGCTTGAGGGAGAGCATTGATCAATACCTCCTTTCATATCATACCAAATATAATGCAGCGCATTCAGATGTTAAGGACCACGTCCAGAAGTTTGAATGAGGATTTGGTTGCAATCGATTAATTGATATTTTGGCGCTCAATATTGTAATAAGAAACCACTTTTCAATTTTTTAACAACTTTCTCCAGAAATGGCTTAGGGGCATTTTGAGCCTATAGAGGTGTAACAATTGCCTTAGTTATATTTATCTTATTCCAGAAGTTTTTAATAATTTAAACCATTTTATGTCTTATAAAACATTAATCAGTTGACAGCCTAATACTTCCTTCTTAGTATCAATAACCGCGCTTTTATTTGATTATATAAATTTAGACTCAGTTCTTTCTTACATTTTCAATAGTCTCATCTTCGTATAAACTATATCCTAAAGGAATATTGTCAAGAATTTCTCGACAACATTCAAACAGATGACATCCTTGCTAATTGAGGAGTTTAATTTTCTGAAATATCCTTACACATTTTACCTTCAAAAACAAGTACAATTTGATCTTAGATTTATAAAATACAAATTGAATGAAGATTAATAATATTCTTTGAACAAGATTGTGGAGAATTTTCATACCTAGACAGAGAATATTAAGATGAAATTTAAGATGTAATCATCGAAAATAACAGTGCAAAATATCAATAGAAAGGGAATAGTGGAAAATCGAGACGATGATAGTGCCGCCATTCCCAGGATTTTAGAGCCTTTTAATTATAATTTCGGGCGGATATAGCCTAATGTAGGTGACGGTATCGTCGTCTCAATTTACCGGAATTTTTATATGTTAAAAAATTGGTTGTTTTGTGTATTTATGATAGGATACGGCTATGAGAAACTTTATGTAGAGGAATTAAACTCCATTCAGAAGTTAATCAGTTTAAACTGTCATAGAAGGGAGCCACAAGGTGTTTCCATGGGAGAGAGAGCATCGAAGGGCCTAGAAAATCCCTAATCTAGAGACGACAGAAGCATTTCCGGTAATACAATGCAGTGCTGGGTACGCCAAGGGTCAAGCGTCGCGAAGAAAAGGGATTCCTCGACGCCGTGAACCAAACGAAGATTTGCCCTTCCGGCGAACCGGTGATAACTCGAAGTGTCACTCTCACCGCCCATGGCAAGCCGCTTCCGGTTGCCTCGTATAAATACCCAGACGATGAAATTAAGAATTTAGTATGGTCCCATTTCCGCGAGAATCGCCAGCATTCGCCTGTTTTCGCTTTGAGCGAAAGCCTCGCGCAACTCTCTCGATCGGATTTCACTCCAAGGCAGGAATCCCGTTCAGCTAACGAATAGCCTAGTATCTACAGGCTATTGTAGGAATCCTGACATTGCATTTAGCTCAATGACATAATCCCTCGGTTCCTAGTCTCGAGGTCAGCTGTGGTAATCATAACTCCTCGTTGACAAGATTCTCTCCGTCAACCCCTAGTAGACCTTTTTATTAAATTGAGGCTACGTGTGAGTCGTTCGTGACTCAGGCCTCCCGACTTGAGACAGGCAGCAAACTGGATGTGTGAGAGGCTAAACGGTAGCTACAAGGGCATTATCAAAAAACTGTGCTCGGAGCAGCCTTAATAATTGCACCGCTATCTCTTGGTAGCCCTCTTGCCCGACCGAGAAATTCCCCATCGGACATTGGGATATGCCCCATTCGAATTTCTTTATGTTAGGAACGTAGGAGCCAATTAAACACCCTAAAAGAGCTATTTACCAACCAGGGATTGGATCAGGAGATCCAGTCTTTTTATACCTACTTACTCAACTTAAGAAAAAGGTTGGAGAAGTGAGAAGAAATAGCCTACAAAAACGTAGATACCAAATAGGGAACTACAAAACGTACTTTGACGCCAAATCTAAGGATATAAAATTTATCACTAGAGAAGAAGTTCTATTGCTGCTTCCTACGGATAACAATAAACTGTTAAGCTAATGGGAAGGTCCCTCTCGAGTAGTAGAGAAACGAGGCCGCGTCGCCTACTGATTGAGACAATTATCCGGAAGGAAGCTCTATCACATAAACTTGTTAAAGCGATACGACCGAAGCGCAAGCGCTAGACGAGGTGCAGGTTTAGTGCGCCGAACAGGATACATAATATTCTTTATACGTCTTCCCAGGCGCAACCTCTCCCTCGTCGTCAGATAGGAAAATTAGCGACAAGCTATCCTCCCCTTCAGAAGGAGCATTAACAAACGCTCTTAAAGAATTTCGATGACGTCATTACTGAAATTCCGGGTTGTGCGTCCCACTTCGAACACAAGATCGAATTTACGACCCAGGAACCCATCCGTCCTAAGCCTTACCAGTTGCCTACACACCTCAGAGAGGCGTTTAATAACGAGGTGGACAAACTATTAAAATTGTAGATCATCGAACCGTCAGAGTCCAGTTATTATACCCGAGTCGTTATGGTGAAGAAGCCCGATAACTCATATCGCATGTGGATCGACTTCCGGAAATTGAATGCGGTCACTCTGTTCGATGCGTAACCCGTCCCCTTCATTGATCAAAAGCTCCAGCTTTTTGAGAAGGCCAAGTATATCACCAAGCTGGATTTGTGTGAAGCCTACAACCAAATCCGTTAAGGGAGGAGTTTAAGAAATTCACAGCTTTCCCCACGGAAAAAAGGCTTATGCAATTCCGTCGGCGCCTCCCTTTTTGTCTGGTGATGACCTGCAGTAATTACAAAAGCATGAGGAGGAGAAATGTGTAAAGCTTACCTCACTTAAACTTTAACTTTGACAATATTTATGTGGTCACCCAAGATTGGCCCCAACACTTGTCTACCCTCCAATCCCTCTTAACCAGAATCCTGGAACATAATTTAACGATGGGCCCAGCAAGTGTCATTTCGCGTTCGAGATAATAAATTATTTAGGAATCCATATCGAGAAAAACCGTCTAGCTCCCCAGTACGAGAAAATGCTGGCTATTGTAGAAATGCGATTACTTTTCGAATTGCGCTCCTTCATGGGTGCCGCCTCTTTCTATCGGTGATTTATTAAAAACTTCGCATCTATTTCAACTTCTCTGTGCGAGTTATTAAAGAAAAAAGACCCCCATGCGCATCGAGTGGACACTCTTGTCTATCAACAGTTTTACGCAACTTAAAGGGAAAGTAGCGTCTGCGCCAATCCTCCACCTGCCCGACCCAAAAAACCATTTTGTATCCGAACGGATGCGAGTAATGATGTGATAGGGTGTGTGTTAATACAATACGGAGAAAATGGCGAGAGTTTTACTGTCGCTTACGCGAGCCGAAAATTAATCCCTCGAGAACTTAATTAGGCTGTGCTGAGCGCGAAGCACTACCCTTATTGTATCAAAAACAATAATGGTAGATTAATGAGATGGAGTTTGTTCCTCCAGAAATTTCAGTTTAAAATCCTATACATAAAAGGGACAGATAACTACATTGCGGACAGCTGTAGCAGAATCCCAGTGGGTTTCCTCCCAAACCAATCCTGCACCATCTTGTGATTCTAAGACTGATTTATTTTTTCTTGTAAATATTCAGTAGTAGCTTCTTATAGAAACATGTATCTTCTTGTTCTTCTAGGTTAAAGCTAACCGAGGCCAATGATTCCCATTTAAAAGGTCTTCAAGATTACTGCAACCATTGTCAAGCATTTTTATTTTATTTTTTATTATAATAATTTATAGGTATATTTTGCCCCTTTGTTCCACTGATGTTTAATTTTGATTTGTCAGATCCATTTATTTACCCTCTATATATGTCTGTTTGGTCACCAAACTAAGGCTCAACCCTTCTTTTTTATTGTTTGATGTCACTTTCCCCTCGAAGTGCCATCTTAGGAGGTTGGAGATTTCATAGAAGAGAACCACGTGTGTCTCCATGAGAGAGAGAGCATCGAGCGGCCCTTGAAAATCCCCAATATTAAGCCGACAGAAGCATTGATGGCAATAAGAAGCCGTGTTGGGTACGCCAAGGGTCGAGCGTCGCGAAGAAAAGGGATTCCGCGCCCCCGTGAATCAAGCGAAGCTTTGCCCTTCCGGCGACAGGCTTGATAACTGAGAGTGTCTCTCTCACCGCCCAGGGTAAGCCGGTTCCGGCTGCATCGTATAAAAATCCAGACGATGAAATAATAATTTAGTATGGTATCGTCTCTGCGAGCATAGCCAGTATTCGCCCGTTTACGCTTTGGCCGCACGCGTCGTTCAACTCTCCCCATTGGATCCCACTCCGAGGCAGGAATCGTGTTTAGCTAATTAATAGCTTAGTATCTAGAGGATATTGTCTCAATCTCGGCATCGCTTTAACCTCTATGACATACACTTTCCGTTCCTACTTTCGAGGTCACGTGTGATAATCATAACTCCACGTAAACAGGATTTTCTCTCTCCGTCCACTCCAGGGAGACCTTTTCGCTAAATCGAGGCTACGTGTGAGTCATTCGTGACTCAGGCCTCCCGACTTGTGACAAGCATGCCTTTGTTTGTATTTCATTGCCATATCAAAACTCTCCCTCGTTCCGTCCCCAGTTTGCCCCTAACAGAATTGTATATTGTATTATTCCTTTCTTAAGTTTGATATATATATATATATATATATATATATATATATATATATATATATAGATATATATATATATATATATATATATATATATTAATATATATATCATTAAAGCATGTTTTATTAAAACCGACCGCTAGTTTCGAATTAATAATTCTCTTTTCAATCTTCTCTATTTGTCTTATAATCGTGTTTTCTTTATTGTTTAACCCGTGAATAAGCCTACCGAAGTTCATCGGGGACTGATTTTTGTTATTTTGTCAAAGGTAGAAGTAAATTGATGTAATTTAGCACTTTCTTTAATTTAACTGACGCATTTCGATACATCAAGTATCATCTTCAGAGTTACAATGGAGAATTATTACAAAGTATTCATTTTATATGTTACAAAATGTATTAACAAAATTAAGAACGAAGCTATACACGTTTTAGGCAGGTTGGATCCAGGTGATAAAAGGTCGAGAAGTAGGTAGCCAGAGAGAGGTGGGTGATTAAGCTGCTTGCCAGAGGGGATTACTGGCTAGGAGCAGCTATGAGTACCCCTTTCCCTCTGTTTGCTTTTCTTGCGCTGAGCAGGATTTCATTGCAGCTAGACTGTATGTTTAAATTCGGTTGCTTCTCTTGGATATACAGCTTCAAGGAAGAGCAGTTGGCGCCTGTTGCGAGCATAGTCTAAATTTTTGTGCTTTCTTCTATCATTTTTCGGTTGAGGCATCTTCCGTGTACTTCCTGTGTATGTTTTTAGGTGCACCTTTGTTCAGATGGTATGGCATTTTTCTTTAGATAGTAGTTTCGGTCATGCCATAACAACCAATTACCATTCTTAGATATCCTCACTACCAATATCAATGAAACACTAACAACTGAAGTTTATGTTACACCCACCAACCAAGGATTTTGCCAGAATGTGGACAGCGAATGTCCTATGTGCTACCGAACAAGCGTGATATCGTTGTACATGAATATTGCTTTTACCCACGGCACCACATAGAACGAAACACACAAAAACTCGAGAGAGCCACTCAGATACTCGTAAATAATGGATTTTCCAATAAAGAAATAAAAACAGCCATAAGAATTAAAATGGACAGATGGTACCTCTCAGAACCCCAGAAGAACAGGAATACGGATAATGAGGATATTATAAAACCGTTCTACAAGAATACTATGAGCACAGAACACCAATCAGATGAAAGAGCCATCAAGGACATTATAGACCGAGGAATAAAACCCATAAACGCCGAGAAAAAGATTGCAATAATCATCTACTATCAAAATAGACGTACATCAACCCTCTTCATGAAAAATAACCCCAAACCCCCGCTACAACCGAAATAAAGGACACACCTGATATAGGAGTACACATATAAACTAGGAGACTGCGAGCTCCTTCCTAGCTCGTATATCGGCATGGCCGGAAATACTCTCGTAAGAAGAAAAGAAGTAAATGTGAACAACGGTTCCCCTAAAAAACATACACAGAAAGTACACGGAAGATGCCTCAAACGAAAAATGATAGAACCAAGCACAAAAATTTAGACTATGTTCCCAACAGGCACCAACTGCTATTACTTGAAGCTATATATATATCCAAGAGAAACAACCGAATTTAAACATGCATTATAACTCGAATGAAATCCTGCTCAGCGTAAGAAAAGCAAACAGAGGGACAGGTGTACTCATAGCAGTAATTCCCTCTGGCAAGCAACTTAATCTTCCCCACTTCGGCTACCTACTCCTCCGACCTTCTATCCCCTGGATCCAATCTGCCTATACCTATATAGCTTCGTTTGTAATTTTGTTAATACATTTTGTAACATATATAAACTGAATACTTTGTAATAATTCGCCATTGTAACACGGAAAATGGTACTCAATGTATCGAAATGCGTCAGTTAAATTAAAGAAAGTGGTAAATTACATTAATTTACTTCTAACTTTGGCAAAATAACATGCATCAGTACGCAATGAACTTCGGTCGGCTTATCCACAGGTTAAACAATGAAGAAAAGGGAAATATAAGACAAATCGAGAAGATTGAAAAAAGAATTATTAATTCGAAACTAGCGGTCACTTTTAATTCAACATGCTATAATGAAAATAAACTGCCCAAATTCATATATATATATATATATTATTGGTTTCTTAGAAGTGAAATTATTTTGTTTACTAAGTTTTGATACCCCTTAACCACCACTCTGTTAATTTGTATAAATTCCCACGCACATCCCTCCTAATCCATGCACGTAGACTCGCTACTTGATAGATCAAGGACTTTTAATTATACCACACGCAGCTTACTAGAGTATGTAAAGTTTATCGGTCAATTGTGGGCCATTTATGTGTTTATTTTTAAAAACATAGCAAGTATATTAATATTTCTTTTATTTAAATGATATATATATTTATTGTTTCCTAAAATCGCATTCCAAATTGTTGAATTGCAATTGTATCAAATATTTAGAGAACATCCTCTTTATGGTATGCATTTTGCGTGAAAAAGTGTATCCTAATTTATAATGTATCATCTTGCCTCTGAGTTTTTTTCCCTATCAATGAAGTGAGCAAAATTTGTCGGGTTAATATATTTTCTTTTATGCCTATTAGATCGTCGTGTTGAACGCAATTGGTTGAGTACTCTGTGAGTAGTATTAATTAACTGCATCGCGCAGCCAAGATGGAGAGTAAAACAACAATCCAAAGGCAAACAAACAATTCAAACTTTTGCACAAATTTCTTGCTAATGACCCTAGATTTCTTTCAGCCTTGACCCCTGTTCCATTCTATACTTTCTTCGGTCTGGCACGATAAACATATAAATTATGAAATTTCTCTTGCCTCTCTTTCTCGACACCGATTAATTCTACCCTCCTCTCTCACTCAAACACTTTTATCTCGCTTTGTAGATCCATGAGAAACTAACTTTACTCATATTTTTCGCGAGAAATCCCTGTTTACAATAGTCTTTTCCTAGAATTCCTCGGGCAACTTCCTGAACATCATTCAGGACAAAACTCATCTGGTGGTTAGTCAATTAATTATCGCATGATGTGAAACTAGTGCTTCATTTCTCATCTTTAGTGTCTCTCCTCAATGATACCGATATTTGTGACAGATATAATACCCATAACGTGTTTTGGCGCATATCATAAAATGAGATCAAACTGTATGAGGAGGCCAGGAAAGGTCAGCATCGATATTGTTATCTCACGATCAACATAAACAATGGCGGTAATGGGCGTTGATGTTGCAGGCTCATTCTACTCAAGTTTGGATTTGAAATTATGAGCAATTTGACAGTTAGAATATACTACCCTGATATTTGTGGAAAGAGGCTAAGTCGTGTAAGATTTATTCCCTCGAATTTGAAGAATTGCCTGCAAGAGTATGTCAAGTGAATGTGAATTCTCTTTCTATATTTTAAAATTAATTGTACTATCCATTATTCATGTAAATCCAGGTAATATTACTCTAATTGAGATCACATGGGGCTTACATACACTAGTAAGCGCTGGCTTAAATACATTTTCAACTGGTGATCGGCTGGTTGCTTTTTATCTATTCTTAACAATATAATTACATGATTTCATTGTCAACTAAGGTTCCACCTTTTTCTTAAAAAATAAAAGATAAAATATTGAATTACTTTTGTTTATTTATTTAATAAATTGTCTTCATTTCCTGTGATGGGGAAAATGGCGCCGTTTTAGCCACATCCCCAAATAATTAGTTTTAGTTAATTACTTGTTCCTCTGCAGATTACTCTTGGAGAGAAAATAGAATCTCTCGATTTGTTGGTTATATACTTTAGAACAGGAGTGATAGTTACTTAATTTCACATAGATACTCTTATTACATATACAATCTAGCTCAGCGTTCTAAAGGCTCCCTATTATCAGGTCGAGCAAAGCTACGCCCACTTGTAGGTTTGTCAAGAAAAGGGAAATCTCTGTCCCCAAAATTAAAAAGTAATACCTTCGAAGCCATATCACGCATAGGGTTTTTGAGAAAGAGAAATAGGGACATTTCTTTTCCCGATGAAGAGAGATAAAAACACGAGTATGAAGTTAAATTATCGTTTCCATTCAAATGGCGCTATTGATCAGCAGACTCCCGAAACCAGTGAGTTGAAGATTTATTTATATGGTTATGATTAATTTCCCTAATGTGCCATAACTTAAAACGAGCAACTCCCAAGCGAGCATTGGTCTGTGCTGGTATGAGGAGCACTTTGATGGTAAAAACAGGGAAAAGATGAAGCTAAGTGGTCATATTCTTTCAAAAATACTATCAAAATAGCAAAAAGCGGAATGGCTATTAGTCCCAAAATTATCATCCATGGAGATGACAGCAGATAGGTTTTGGAATTGTCATCACACCATGCTGTTCAATTGTTATCTTAGCGGCAAGGAAGGCTGAAATAATACCTGCATTCATCGTATCTTTTCGGCTTTGCTTCACTTTCAATGAAGTATCCAACGAGAGATATTTATCCTTTCCTACAAAGTTAATTTCGACTCTCTCCCAGAATATAAAGACTAAAATCCTCCTGATAGTATTAAAAACATGGTTATTACTCTGTTCCTTCGCATTCAATTGATATAATAGACCAATTTTTATGTAAAAGTATCTGACCTAGTTCGTAGGAAACCCGTTGCTCTTGACTCTAATGACAAAAGAAGAGACTTATTGATGAAGAACACGCACTTTCGCATGAAGCTACATGATAATGTGCACATATATCCATTCTGACAATTATGCGATAACGTTGAATACGTACTTATCACGGAATGATTTAACAAGTTTCATTTATTCAACCGTGTTATTTCAAACCTTGAAAATGTAAAATTTAAAAATATTTATTAATGGCTCCTTATTTTGTTCATTTCACCTCAAAATAATATAAACAATCAAACTAAAAAATCAGACTTTATTCAGTTAAGTAACTGCCCAGATGAACTCAGTTATTAGGTCAAAATCTGTTTTTTTTTAAATGAATGGATGGACACATATACTTCTCACATCATTATGTTATCGCAGTATTCTTTGTCTATGCAAGCTTTAAATCCTTCTTGGTGTATTTTACATTTCAATCCCCATCTCTAGATCATATCATTGGCTTTTTAATTAAATCTACTAACCAGATTAGCGTATTAACCCTCATGTACTCTCTGGCTGAATTCTCAGTTATTTTAGCATTGCCTAAAGAAACGTTAAGAATTTAAAATTTGGAATATAATGGATTGGCGTGAAGCATAAAATTATATCACTGGCTGTTTTTATGTTTTGTGGACACTTAGAGTAAGTATCTAATGTTGTATTTAACCTAAATAATGGAGATATATAAATAAAAATTAGGTTAAGAAAAATTACGGCAATTGAATATAAACAATTCTAACGCCTCGCATAATCGGGCATTGTAATATGAAAAAAAAGACTCAAAGAAATCTAGAAAATGAGGACATAGATATATTATAATGGGTGGGTTTACATCAACAAATAACTTTTATTAAAGGAATACGAATGGAAAATGGTGGTCCAAATACTGGTCATTGTTAACGCTATGGTCCAAATACTGGTCATTGTTAACGCTATATCTCTTATTTGAAAATCTCGGAATTGACAAAATTGTCAAACGATTGGATTTCTTTTTTTTCCTATTCTGGCGCAATATGTGCTAGCGTTTAACTAATGTTAGTAACATGCAAGTGTACAGAAGCAATAGCGAGCGTCAATAATCACTGCCAGACCCCTTAAAAAATTTAGGAAGGTTCAGGTAATGATTTCTTATATAATATCCCTCCTTCCTCGCACTTTATTTGGGCTTGTGTTTAATTAGCAAAGATTATAATATAAACACTGTCAACATCATAATATACCATATTGTTAACGTAATAAAATTAAATAGACCACATTTGATTAATGAAAAATTAGTCCCTAGGCTTTCCGTAAGAAAATAGCAACCTCTGGCACCTCTAACAGATGGGTAAGAGATACTTCTATTGTCATCATTTATATATATTTATTCATATTTAAATATCCATAATTCGATTCATATAAAAGTGAAACTTGTAAGATAGAATTGTTTCAATATTTTTAAAAGAGGTGTAAATATCTGATGTGCAATGTGAATGTACCAATTCAATTTGGTTAAAAACTCATGTTTGCTTGATGCCTGTGATTCATGAGTATAAATTGGGAATTGTAAAGTAATTTAAGATGGAACTCGCAACATCCCAAGACTTCCAACATCCTGCCAATAATATATCATGTATCCGATACTATTTTACCATCACGGAGAGCCCCCATATGAACACCGGTCTCTGTCATCTATGGTCTATGCGATTCTTTGTTCTGCAATTAGACCAGTATTTTACTCATCTACAATAATAATAGAAAACCACCTTATGATTCTCGTGACTGAAGACTTTTCTTAGATAAATGACTTTCTAGCAATAATGGAATAAGCATCCTTAATTCACGTTGCTGACTCTGTTGAATTAAAGCAAATTTAGGAAAATATAGATTTTACTTAAGAAAGTATAAAATTTACCAGTGATTAATATGCGAAGAATTAAAAGTAGTGGCACTAATAAAGGATCTTCAGTAGGGTTATTTTGAGTTTACGCTATATATGCAAGGGGTAGCAGCGCGCTTGAGAGTAACATTAAATATGCTTTTAATGGCCACCTCTGAATGTGAGAAATGGTTGACTCATAGGCCACCATTAGTGAACTACTAGTTAATAAAGAAAAAATAATTTAACTCCTCATCATATAAAATTATTTAGAACTCATGAAACAGTTTGTCAACTCCTTGAAGCATGATTGACCATCTGTATATCACAAAGGCAAATTCCAAAGCTTACATAACCGGAGGCAAAGGAGATGATATTGCTGGCTGTCATATTCGTCAACTCATGGTGAACGATAAATTTGAAAGATCTGGTAAACGATAAATTTGAAACACTGTTGGGGTGCGAAGATGTATAAGAGAAAAACTTCCTTCCAAAAGCGAGAATATAAATAGCCCATTAAATTACCAAGTCAGTACGGACTAAGCCGTTTCGTAACGGTAGAGTGCTTCCCTCGTGATACAAATTTTTACGAAGAAAACGGAGAATGCTTCAAGCAAGGACTATCTAATCCAGAAGGACCAATAAATCGACCCAAGAGAAAACCGCACTCAAAGAAAAAGGAATTCAAGGAAATACGACTTTCAAGGGCTAACTCGTCTCAACTCATATCATCCCATCAAAATCGTCAAGAAGCATCAAGAAGTCATCACGTCGTCAGAATTGGAAGGAATCATCACATCGTCGTTAAAAAGGAAGATACATCAAGAAAAAAAAGATCAAGAATTAACCCAGCCAACTTAAAGAAGACTTAACCTAGACTACAAATACCAAGAGTCAGATAAATGGAGCCAATGTTTGAAGGGGCGTCTTCAGTTCAAGTTTATAATAAGAAATACATATATGCCCCTTTCCCATAACACCTGGAATATATTAGAATTTTATGAATGGCAAAATTTTAAGGGCACGTTTAGTTCATAGCCTGTCGATTACATTATTAAAACATGGAGTTACATTTAATGCATTCGTATCTTTCCTTCTTTCATGTGAATGCAGCAGAAATCATTAATGAACGTGGGTAGAGTTGTTGCCAAGTCATCGCTACTATTGAAAATAGATACAAGAGGAAAGGGAGCCTTGTGATGTTAGCTATCTGTTGTTTGACTCTACAAAGAGATAGGTGTAAAAGTTTAGTCAAACCATTTAAATTTTGTTTTTCTAAATGCTAAAAAATTGTGAAGTTCATTTATTCTTTACTAAAAATTCCTAAAGTCTAATATAATTTTATAAAGAGAAAACATGCAAATATTAGCGGGACTAAAATAGAAAGAAAATTGAATGTCAATTTCGAAATCTAGAATTTTGGCAGTGTTGGAGAAAGAAACTTGCAAATTAGGCAAAATAAAGATAAGCAGATTAATAAAACAGCGACTAAACTTCAAACAAATGCCCAACAACCTCAACTCAGTATGTTTATGATTAAGTTTCAAATTTTATACAAAGGCAATTACATCGTTATTTTGTACAGGGATAGAAGATCTACGATAGTCTCACAAACGAGGATGGGGTGAATCAAAGGTGTTCTAGGCATATTAATGAAGTGGTATACTGAAGCGACATTTGAGATTCCCTAGAAAAATGGGATGCATAAAAAGAAGAGAACGAAGTCAAATCCTTGACAGCAAAAAGCACCTTTAACGTCAGAGATATATTATTTCTGATGTAATTATAATATTTGCGGTAATGAGTAACAGCAGATCTATTCAAAAACTCTTCGAGAAACTCCAAATATTCATGAAGACATTCATAAGAACTGCATAATTTAAAGCATTAAAAGAGGCTTAGAGATCAATTAGGAACTACTAGAAAAAAATACTAATATCATCATTTACATTTAAGAGAACAAATTCAGCATGGCTAGATTCTAGGCTAGACTAGAAAATCTCATCAGTGTTGGAGGATGATGATATGTGATTAAGAACGTGAGTTAACATCTTTCAAACTCATAGGGGACGGCTGAGATAAGTTAAGGTATAGGAGAAGCGGAAAGACTATATCGTTAGGTTTACTGTAAATAAAATACCTGATCTTATATGAGCAGCCTTTTTAAAGAAGAAAGCATTCTTTTAAGGCGCAATTCTGAGGAAGAGTGTCCTTTAATAAGATTAAATAATTGAAGTGATTTTTTTTTTCTCAAATAGATAACTACCATTTTTTGAGATCGAGGACTAGATTTTAGTCTTGCTGACTTGTTGAGAATTAGCTTCAGTTTTTGAAGAAAGTATTTTGGTAAGTTCAAATATATAGAATTTCAATAATTCACCCTACTAATTACTTGGTTTACTATTAGCATTTACATACATTTAGTAGTGAAATATTTTTGCCTAAAAAATATGTTTCTCAGTTCATAATTGCAACTTTTAATGACTGTGTTCATTTGTTTTTGTATAGTCAGATTCTCATCTAGCATGATGCCAAGGTCCCTGACTACATTCTTTTGTTTTTAATTGAAAATTATTAATGATTATCGTTTTCAGACTTTGAATCTTCTTCAACCTTTTGAGTTTCTTCTTTGGACCACAAATCATTAGTTTTGTTTTATGTTCATTAAGATTTTGAAATTTATATTTTAAACAACGTTTGAGCTTCATTATTAATTTTACAACTTGCTTGATACTAACATTTACCACTTCCAGATTTTTTATTCCATCACTATCATCAGCGAACTGGTGGTAAGTGATACGATGACTTTGAAAGAGCTCTGTCGATTTTCTTATATGGATGTGAAAGAGAATTGGTCCAAGGACCGATCCCTGAGGGACTCCCTGCTTAAGTGCTTTTGCGATGGAACATTAATTATTAATTTGAATTTTAAATGATTTATTTTTAAAATAAGATGACGTCCATTCAAGAGCTCCATCTCTCACTGCAATTTCTTCTAGGTCTTAAATGAGAATTTGATGCTCCACCGTTTCAAATGCCGCAGGCAAGTCTAGGATGAACAATAGTGCAGTGCCCCTTCATCTAAAATCATTAGAAGATTATTAAGTACAACTGTCATACAAGTTTCTGTTGAATAATAATTTGTTCTATATGCAGATAGGTTGGGTGTAATTGTATTGGTGTCCGATAAGAAAACATTCAATTATACTAGGATTGATTTTTTAATATAATTGGAAAGAAAAGAGAGGTATGACACAGACCTATAGGATTTGTACTAATTTGCTTTCCCACTTCTGGTTCTTAATAGTCAACTTTATTATTTTGGTGTAAACATCCGCTAATTTACCAAAATTCATGGGTATTCATAACATTCTTAATTAGGAATGGATCTGATAAATTGCATGTCTTTTAAGACTCTGTTATAATTTTTAAAACCTGTTGCCTATTAACGTTATTAAATGATGTAATCAGAATATTGTTGTTAGTGTTTATTTCTTCTTTCTCCCGTTTATTCACAACAATATTAACCTGATTACTACTCAAATCTCTTGTTAAGTCATTAACTTTTTTCTTAAAAAAATCACTAAATTTATTGAAAAGCAAAGAATCAATACTCTTATAGGGAAGAACGTTTTATTTACTACCTTCAGTAATATCATTTAAAACATTGTAAAGCTTTTTACCATCTGAACTCAATGATTCTAATTTTCTATTATAATAGTCCTTTTTATTGCTGTGGAGTAGACGGTTAGCATGATTTAGAGCCGCAATATAGGCAGTTCTGTCATTTTCGGATCTTATTCGTCGCCGCACTAACTCTAATCTCTGCCCTAATCGTTGAGCATCTCTAGTATCTTGGTTAACCCAATTCGTATTTCGATTTTTATTCATTTTCTTAGGTCTAATAGGGCAGATAAAGTTTACAGTTTTAGAGAATATTAAGTTTAATTGACTATTCAAACAGTTTGTACATTGCTAAATTCTAATATTTTGTAAATTAAAGCACTGACATGGAGATTTTGAAGCTTGCTTATGTTCTTCGGATCACATAGCGATAAATTGACCTCGTGAAAAATCGTTCTTACATATATGGAAAATAGTTGAATTTTCTCCTCTTCTCCTAAATACCACTATCTCAAAACTAATTAAATAATGTTCAGTAGAAAAATCTTCAACATCAAAATTTGTCAAAATAGAACAATCTTTGTCCCTCATTACTACATAAATCAAGAGTATGGCCTATTCGTGACCTTGGACATTCATTGAATATTTTAATATTATGGTGATCTATAAGTTTTTCATCTTATTCGTCCACCTATTACCATTAATATTTACCAAACAATTGAAAACACTACAAGCAACCAATTGAAATACACTTCCCATCATACTGTCTGAAGTGCAAGCCAGGTTCCTCTATTAAAGCATTGAAAGGCCCTTCTGGCCGGTAAATATTCACGAATCTGAATCTTCTGTCATTAATTACAAAGCTTATATCAATATATTAATATGTTTTAACATTGAAGGATTTGCTAAGTTTAATGTTTTTCAAATCTCTATTGATAATAAAACCTAGTCCTCCTCCTTCTCCTCCTCCTCCTCCTCCTCCTCTTTTCTTAGTTCTTGGGCACTGATAAAATCTAGGTGATTGAAGAGTGCATTCTGGAATTCTTGCTTGGTCTTCTGGAGTACCCTTAAGCCAGATCTCTGTCAATACTAAAATATCTAATACTTTTTCAATAATAAGTTGTTTATTATCAAAGCCTTGTTAGTGATAGATTAAATATTGACAAGGCCACACTTAAAGATTTTAAGTTCTCGACAACCCATAGTCAGTAATATTAGCTACTTTGTTGCGTTCTGCTTCCATCTTCGGACACATATAAGCGTTTGCCCACTGGCTATAATAAAGATCTGAAGAGTCATAATTTATGCAGAAGATTTTGCTCATGTTATTGCAAGAGGGTATCTTATGGTGGCCCGCACGAGGCACACATGTATCATGTTCTGCTTTATAGTTATTGGATTAATGGCCAAAGATCTTTCACTTATAACATTGCACTACATAATACCGATTGTATATTTTGCATTTATAATACAATGTGTAAATTTCATCTTTCCTCCCAGCAAAACCCTTTCTTACCTCTGAGCTACAGCAAAAAATATAGTGCTGCGCAGTATCACTCTTCCCATTTAAGCTAGCAACCAGTGTGAACTTACTCCCATTTTCAACATCGACGCCAACCATTCATTACTTCGCAATATATTCTCTTATTTCTTCTTTGCTTACTTGATTTGTCACATTTGCTATCATAATCTCAGATTTTAATTTTGATTTTATATTTTCCTAAATACAAATCACATTACCGTGTGTATTAAGTTTTTCTACAGCCTTTTTAAGATTTTTCTTAGACTCAATCTGTAGCAGGACATTACCCGTCATTGTAACCTTAGTATTATCAATAGAAATTTTTCCTAAAGTCTTAAAAATGTCACTATTTTTCTTCAGCTGCCTTGCTTGAACCACCCTTTGCCTTGATTACCAACGTATTACTTCTCTTTCTAAAAAGCTGGAGATGTTTTTAATCCTTTAGATGTAATGTTTTCTACTCTACTTATAATTTCATTGCAGGCCTTGTTATTGCTATTGAAAGGTTTCTATACAGTAGATATCAGTGTATTCATCCTCACATTAAAACATTTAAACTCAGTTTTTAAGTCCAACATAAATTTGTTCGAAACGATTTTCATGCTATAATTTCTTGTATAATTTGTGTTAAGTTCGAACCAAGTAGAATAGTCTATATTATCTATTCCTTTCATGATTTTGAATACTTCTATTAATTAATCTCTCAAACGTCTTATTTCTAGTGTGAATAAATTTAGTTTTTCTAGTCTTTTCTCATAGTTATAATTGTGTAATTCTGCTATCAATTTTGTGGCTCTAGATTGTACTTTCTCCAATCTGTCAATATCCTTTCGTAAGTATGTTGACCAGACCTGAGCGAAGTCACCATATTTAAAATTGTAGCTTTATTTTAAAAACTAAATTGACGTTTGATATATCCAAGAAGCTCTATTGCTTTCTTTTCCACTCCGATATACTGCTAATACTGTAACCATATCCTGAATCCCTTTTAATTCTTTACTTTCCATTTTGCACTTACCAGGTGTTTTTGCAGGCGTATTTAAATTTTCTTCGGGTCAAAGTCGATAGTCATCTACACTTTTTAAGGTTAAAAAATCTACAAAGTTACATTGTTTACACTTCTAATATATGTTTGGGTCTTTTAAAATTGGGCACAATTTCTCCGAACATACCAAACAGGAGAGATGGGACCATTTTTTACAGATAAAGCATTGTAACCAGAATGCATTTATTTCAGTCATAAATCATCTTCAGTCTCCGAATTTTCAGTGATATTTAAGTCTGCACTCTTTCTCTGCTTTTTTGTCTTACGCTTCCCTTTAATTATCCTAAAATTTTTGTTATTTAATTAAATTTAACTTATTTAATTAAATTATTCAATTTAATTAATTTATTAGTTAAAACTTAGTTTAAACCCAAAACAAAGATTTCATCATTAAGTTGTGTTCATTGGGCCCTTTTATTAAAAGATTATTTGAAACAAAGTACAATTTGAGCGAATCTTCACACCCAAAGATCTTCGAAGGTGTTGGTACAGTTATTCGGAACATGGAAGAAAAATTACCGATTGGGACAAGCGCAAGTAAAATAGCATTTGAAATCTAGCCTATAAAAAAGGAAGATGATTTCTAAGAGGAGGGGAACTCAAAAATGAAATGAGGCTTGTTGATAGATAGGGCTCGGCAGTTTAGAATGTTGATTAAAATGAGCAAAGGTAATTGGGAAGAGCGAGAGGGTGGATGCAAGTATGAAAGATGCGGCGAGTGACCTTGCGCCATCAATTGAACTTTTTTTTCTGAGCCGAAAGGCTTGATAACGTTTGATACATGCCTGATTGTGTCTTATAATGAATTATGACAGCAAAGACGTAAAGCTTTAAGCTGCACAACGCAAAAAGCTTTATTGTTACACACTGTTTCGTGTATGACAAAAAGCAGCATAGGACCTACTTATAGATGCCAAAGAAATTATATTTCAACAAAGAAACTACAAAAGAAGAATCGGAGAAGAATGGAACGGAAAGAAAACTTTTGGGTCTGATTACTGAGCAGATATCGCCCAGCTAAGTTACTGGGCGGTTTCTTACCTTGATAATGGTTTTATATTGGTATAGAAGGCTATGGCTCTATGTATCTTTAATGAAAGAAAATATGAGAAATGTTTCTCTCTTTGTTTTAACTGCCTGGGAAGAACCTTTATTTTCAAGAACTTTCGAGGAAATTTCTTCACTGTAAATGACCTTAAAGGAGTTAGTTAAGGATGACATTGCTTCCTTTAGTGAAATCCTTTGGATTGCTGATAGGTTACATATATTTAGATTGGTATTTTAACAGGATCTTTTCTGAATTCGGGTAATTAAAGGAATTATGCAAAAGTCAATTTGATGGTTTGTAGCTAGCTACCGAAGAACCAAGGGGAAAGATTTACTAAAAATTAATATTAGAGGGTAGATCCTAAGGGGAAAAAAGAGGAAAAAACAGAGAAAGTAAGATGAAGAAAAGAGAATATAAAGGTAATCATTTATAGAACCAGAAAATAAATACAAGAAAATTTCCTAGGATCCAATCAAATCCATCCTAGGAAAAACAGAAAAGGCGGAAAAATATAGCAATTAAACATAAAGTAACAAAATTCTTTGCATTACACTTTGAAAAAGCTCGAACTTTATACCGTTAACTCCAAGGCTTATGTACTTTAGCATCTAATGCAAGCCTATCTACTTGTGTACCAAAGTAGAATTATGCTTCTTTTTCCTAGTATGGATAGGCATTTATTTATTTGCGTACCTATGATTACTACAGGATCAAATTAATATAACTTAAATTTAATACCACTTCACAGATTACAAGTTGACAACAGACAAAATATTAGGAAAGGTCTTTTTCCAGCAGACCCTCACTTGCTAACATTGGGAAAAAAATACAATGCGAGAATAATTTGTAATGGATACGGCAAACGCATTTTCGATACACTGGCGAGCAAGTTTACCATTGAATTTGTATGACTATTCCATAACTGCCCCATTGTCCTGTACTTTATAAAATTATCTATGACAATACTACGAAATCGAATCATGTGATTTTACTTCTATATTCATAAAATTTACATTAATAATAATAATAATAATAGGAAGAATCAGGAAGTTCCTTTGCTTCTTTTTTGCAAACACCTTTTAGGTTATCTAGTTCCTAACAACTGATGAAGACTTGGAAATAAATACTCAAGTATAAAACAAATACATTTTTATTGCAAAATATACGTCATATTCACATATATGGGGAATATTCAAAATTCTATATTCTGTATATATTCGGCACAATTAACATCGACATCTCTAATAAATATTCCGTTGAAGGCTTTTGACGATATAGATCTACATATATATTAAATGGAAAATATGAATTTTCCAATTCAATTATTCTGCTATGCCCGGTTACAAGTTTCACCTTATATCCATTTAAAAAATAATTGTTCGTTCTGACATTAAAAACTTTAGAATACCTATCCTCTTCTAAGACGAAATTGTCTATGTATATTTTTAAAGTATTATTGCTCACTAAATACTTTACTTTAATAAATGAAGTTCTTCTTTAATGTTGTGGTTTACAAGACTATAGTTGTACTTGTCTCGGTAAAATAAAAGTTCAATGGAAGTTTAAATTAAGTCAGTAAGTTCACAAACAAGGTGTTACATATTATTTATTACGCGTAAAACGTGGTGCATAATATCTAGCATATGTTCTCTTAGTCAACTTACTTATAAATTACTTTGAGACTTGTACGTCACAAGCTTCATCTAATTGTGTTCAAATTAACAAAGTGGGATTAGTAGTACATTGTCATAGCTTTTCCTGAATTGAGATTAGATAAATACCGAGTTCTTTCTAACGTTATATAATCTTAGAAGTATTATTCCCTTTGCATTAATTTCGCTGTCATCAACGTACCAGACTGATTAATAAATATTCAAACATCTAGAGAATCTATAACATCATTGAGGTTCTGTACACTTAGTGCTTATATACTTTACCTAATATTGCAGTTCGAAGCGGGCAGTGGGAGGCGTGTGAATCAAACTAGCATGGTTCGGGGAGGCACGTTTAAAGTAAATAACGATATAGCTAGTTAAACTGCAGTGATTTTACAATGATTAGGCATCTTGATAAGCTTCTTATATGCACATGCATGTGTGAATCAGCTTTTTGATCCATGGAAGTGACTGTATGAAATAAATTAATGTCAATGACATATAAGAAACTAGCCATTGCTATGACAAATTTAAACGACATCAGCCTAAACGACATAATAAAACTTACAGTTTTAATATTGAGAGTGGAGTACTCCTTTATAAAATAGCTTTCTTCGTCTAGGGCGAGAAGAAAAAAAGGAAGGAGGGAAAGTTAGAAGAGCCAATCAGTAGAGTATTTAGACAAGTTTTTCTATCCTTTTCGACATCTTAAATCTCCAAGGGCTAAACTGTTTTCCCCCTTTACACCCCTTTTCTGTCTATAGATTTCTCTTACATTTTTTAATGAAATTCAATACAATTAAGATTATTCCTCTAGGTCTTGCAATCTTCTTCCTTCATATTTTCCCTTTTATATTTTAACAAAAACAAATATAAGAACACCAAGAAACTTTGTAAAAATAGCACATAGTATGAAAGGAGACATTTTATAGTTAGTTTGAATTGTAGTCAAAGGTGATTATTCTAAATTTTCTTCATTTGATTTATTTGCAGTTTAATTTTTCCAATATATTTACAAGAGAATAAATGAATGATGTATAACGCATACTTCGCTTAATTAATTTTTAAATGTAAACTAAACTTCTACTGCATATGCTTTAGTTAATATTTATATAAATGCTAGGTAATTTGTGATGAAAATGGTTGGAAAGTTGAATGTAGCAATACGTAAAAAAATATAAGGTTAATTTTAATTATTTACCATACCCATAATAATTTGTGTTTTCCTAATTTAAAAGTTTATTTTTCACTTAGGAATTAATTATTCCTCCAATAATTATTTCCTGATGACATTTATCTAAATATTTAAATATATATGTATTTGACAAATATATATATATATTTCACAAGATATGAAATTTACGTTTTAAGTAAATAAACAGCGGGAGATTCAAAAGAGGAAGTACCTTGTATTCCACGTTAATAATTCAATATTCCTATGGTATTCGTGAAGGAAATTTTTATTTGGAGTTTTTGATTAATGCACATTTCTATGGAATATTTAATATATAAGGTGACTATGCACTTAATGTTGTTCGAACGCTAGATAAGGTGTTTATTTTTGCTGTTTACTTTTCGCCACAGGACAGAGAGGACTTTAATTCTGGTGAACATCCCCACATTCCGAAGCAATGCATAATAGCATGCTATGAGATCAATTCTATAATTGTTTATTATTTAGTTAGTTATTTCTTTGAACATATTCCCATTATCAATAAGTAGATATCTCTACCAACACTATGATTCTAAAATACCTCTCTTGATCGAGATTGAAATAATTTTGCCATGAAAAAAATGACTTGTAATGAATATTATCTTTTCTCTATACAGATAAATAGGGTAGAAATGTATTAGTGATGAATGATCTTTTAGGCTTAAACATCCAGCGAGAATATGAAACATTCTTCTAGGTAATAATGCTTTGCATTTCCTGATCTTAGTAAAACTTTGGAAGACAATGTAGGTCTGAAAAATAGGTGTCATCAATCAAAGAGCCAAGAAGATTCTATTTAATACCAATAATTTTGGAAAAAACGCTGTGCTATTTATGTGTACATAGTGTGGCAAGCGTAGTGGTAGAGATATGGCAAATCGGCCTCACATCACTGAAAGAAAATGACTGCTTGAAAGTAAATTAATCTACTTTTCTTCAAGGACATAAGTAATTCGGCAACGAGCTTTAATTTGCTATTTTAATACACATTTTCTTCAAATATTTAATGTTTCCCCAAGTTTGAGACACTTGTATCCAAAATGCTATTGATATTTTATTGAAAATTCCAATTCCTCTAAAAAACACTAAAAGTTTGGTCATATTTAGGATCATCACATGAGTTCTCAAATCAAAAGTTTTCATAATTCCGCATCTTTATTGAAAGATGAACTGTTTTTATGATATAAGTGATAAATTGTAATTGAAAAAATTACATTATAAAAGATTTTTTTTTTGTCTGTAAATGAGAAAATATCGCCAAAATGCTGGTTGATACAAAATGCTTGGTTACACCCGGCAGTTCTAAGTATTTCTAAAGCTGTAGTGGACAGATATGGATAAGTCCAGAACTTAAATTTTACACATTGTATTTCGCTCTGAATAATTTTAAAGTACATAGGATTTTATATATAATTTTTTATTCATTAAAAATAAGCCTTAAGTATCACTATGCCACATCCCAACATATTTTAAACCCAATCTAACAGGCATTGTAGGCCAATTCAATCATGCTCTACAGTGATCATAATCAATTAAAAAAAAAGTTGTTGCATATAAATAAAGAATAGTTTGCTAGTGAATCAAGAAAATTAAAAACTTTTACAGCCAAACCTGTAATGAGTAAATATCGAAATTTATTTCACATTACAAGGCCTTATTAATAGAGATTTGTTAAAATAAAGAGGGAAGTTGTATGTTTCAGGAAACAGCATAAAGTTTCTAAGGATGAATGAAGGATTTTTTGCCAGTCAAATAAGCATTAACACTAGAACGTCTGGAAAGTTGCCCCACCTAGGATGACCGAGCGGTCATTTTGACCGCACTTTCTCTCGTTTTTTTTAATACGCTTATATTTATATCTCTGTTGACATATCAAACTCCTATATGCAAAATGGGATAAGAAAATAATATATTAATTTAAATCAAATTTTAGTGATACATTCCATAAATCATTGATATAATTATAAACTAAGGAAAAATGTATTTAATAAAAAAACTAAATGCAATTCATTTAATTTCAAGAAATGCTATTTCTTTTCATTAACAGTAGGTAAATAACTTTATGATTGAAACATTTTTACACATAAAATAATTTTTCCATAGATAGTTAATTGTTACAATTATTGCAAAGTACTTTCTTGATCACTTTGCTTGTACATTTGCCACATACAGGTCTCTTATAACAAGTTTTAGATGTTTTATTTTTATTGCAACTTTCTACTTGGCATTGTTTTCTCTTCCTAGAAGTCTCTAAGGATTCATCCTCATCGCTACTATTATCTTTAGCATCGCTATTCTTAAAGTTTATCGGCAGTTATTCAGCTAATTGTAAGAGAAAATTGTGGCGGGGAATTTTATGTCAACTAACTTCTTTGTACAGAACTAGTGCATTAATGGCAGCTAGATCCAAAATGTTGTAATAAACTTGCACTGGCCATCTCCGCGAAGCACATTTTGTGCTGTATCCTCGAGCCATTTGATCTACTATATCTACACCATATTTTGTAGAGTTATAAAACTTCACAGTTTCAGGAATTTTCCTTCTATCATCCACAATTGCAACAGTTTTATGAATGGAGCTCAGTAAGAGTACATTTTTGGTAGGTTTACCTTGATACACTGTAAGTGTGCATTGATTGTTATTCAGTATGTGTGAACTGTACGGGTTTTGACGAGTTTTTTTAATGGTCTCTGGAATTTCTCTTCTAATACGATTTACTGTACCTACGATACTCATATATTTGACTGTAGTTTTTCAGCTAGTTTTACTGACGTCAAAAAGTTATAAGGTCGTCACATTTCTACCCTTTTCCATGTTTAGTTTGATTAAACGGAGAACCACCTTTTTAGAGAGTTGTTGATTTGGAGGACGAGCTTGATCTTTTCCATTGTACAGGAATCCATTCACCAAGTAGTTAGACTTTAGATAGGCTGCTAACCAAAATTTGATACCAAACTTATCAGGCTTGCTGGCAATATATTGTTTGAATAGGCATCTAGTCTTACATGGGAACAACTCCTCATCCACTGCTATATTGCCGCTTGATTTATGGTAAGCAATGCAGTTCCCAATGAATCTTTCCCAAATTTGGGATACCATAGCAAATTTATCTGTTTTCAATCGAGCAGATCGTGTTGATCGTATATCGAATCTGATGAATTTCATGATTTATTTAAAACGCATTCATGTCATTTATTTGCGGAAGTATGGAACACCCCATTGTTTTGACCAAAGATGTTCCACTGATTGTCCTTTAGCTAGAACTCCTCTTGCAATCATAATGCCTATAGTAGCATAAACTTCTTCACATGATACAGTCCAAGAGTCACATTACAATTGTCTGCGTGCTTCAGTTTCAGTACAGTTTTGTATGTGCCTGATAATGAAATCTTCAATCTAAAAGAACTAAGAACATTACCTTCAATAATTTGTAGTTTTGAAAGTGGTGTAGGCCCAGGTAATTCCCGAAGAATATTTTGAGCTCCAAATCTTCCTGTGTCATTTTTATTTGGTTCAATAATTTCCCACTGTGTACCATCCTTGCCGGTGAGAACTATCCCAATTTCTCCTAATCCTACTGTGGCAGCACGTTGAATGCTTTCATTCGTTCCACGTCCTCTTTTCTTCTCTGAAAGTAACATGGGAATGATTCTAGCAGTGTAAAATTTTAATTTAGAATATTTCTATATTATAGTAAAAGAGAAGTTGGAAATAATATCAGAAAAAATATATGAAAAATCAAGTTTCCCCAACTGTATACGAATAAAATATCGATACAAACAAATAAATCTTATTTTCATAAAATAAAGTTTATTACTATCAATAATAATAACTAGTGGATACTGCCTTACTAGCCCGATCTGCTAGCTTGGGGGTAATGCCCTATTATATAATATTATATACACTATATATATACCTATATACTGTATATGCTTGATTGGATGTTCTAGTATATATAGGTACCTATATATTACTAAATACACGTATATGTACATTTAAGTTTGTATATATGGCAAAAAGCGGACAGACAGACAAACAAATATCTGCTCCATTATGTATAGGTGTGAGCGGCTATTGAATAGAATATATTTTACTCACCCAAAACATCAGTAACCAGTGACGAAGGTCCTACGTGCACAGGAGTATTTGAAAATCTTTCACGTCTTTCCAAACTTTCACTATTTGGCATTGCATCATCTTCAGAATCAGATGATGAACTTTGAATAATATATGGAGTATACTCCTCCTTACTGGTGTGAGATAAATTATCAGCTTCAGAGTCGATTAAGGAATCGTTCTCAAAACATTGAGAATTTCACCATCAAAAATGTTATTTTTTGAGACATGTTTGCAGCACGACAGTAGAGCAAGCAATGACTGAGAAGCTGTCACGTAACCCTTTGTATCAGCGTTGACGCGTTTCAACAGGAATTAGCATGTTCCTACAAGTCTCTGTACCGAAAAAAACATGCGGTCAAATTGACCGCTCGGTCGTTTCAGGTATAGCATGTCCAATAACAAAAGCTATTGGGGTAATTTTATGAATATTTCAGCTCAAAACACTTCATCATATATCACGAAAAGTTATTTAATCTTAATTTTGTTGAGGAAAAAATATATAAGATACGTGCATTTAAAAATCAAATTGAGGTCAAATTGACCGCAAAAACGTTCTAGTGTTAAAACTAAAGTTAAAGCCCAAAACACGCTATATCATCTTTTTTTCTTATATATTTACCATATGAATAATAATTACGTACAAGCTCTCAATATGAAAAAATGGACCTAGTGATTGTTTAAAATACTATATAATACGAACTATTTTATTTTAATACTGATCCATTAATAGAGTGGTAAAAATTTGTAGAGAATTTGCATCTCTAAAAAAAAAATGAAAAGATCTATAAATCCTGTTTTTGAACAGTCACAATTTTCCCCAATTTAAAAATTTTCTACAACCTCAAATTGCCTATGCTTGTAATTATCTACTGCTTGAATTCAGGTGGGATGCTCGTGGTCCCCGATATGCACTAAATTATCCTGCAGAAATATTTTGTTATAAAAATCTAAGAAACACACATTTGATATCTTCATAATTCCGCAATTTTCACTTAATACTGTATATAAATTTGGAAACAATCAAACAATCATTACAATTGTTTCAAAGGATTTAAGTAAGCCACTAAACAATTATCCTATGACAAAGGCCTTTGCGCGCTAAGCTATCTCTGTCTGTCTGTCTGTCTGTCTCTCTCTCCCTCTCTCTCTCTCTCTCTCTCTCTCTCTCTCTCTCTCTCTCTCTCTATATATATATATATATATATATATATATATATATATATATATATATATATATACATATATATATATATAATTGAAAATCACATTACATGTGATATATTAATGTATTTAAAGGACCAAGGAGATGGAAATTTGTAACACAACCCGGAAAAACACTAAGCAGAATATTTCATGAACTATTTTCCTTTTTAAGCTTTCCTTGGTTCGTATAATATTCTCCTTATCGTTTTTCTGGGTTGTGCTACCAATTTCCATTTACTTGAGCCTTTAAATATATATATATATATATATATATATATATATATATATATATATATATATATATATATATATATATATATATATATATATATATATATATATATATATATATATATATATAATATTATCCTTAATATGCCTTTTTATTCTAATTATGGATTCGTTATTCGAGAAATGCCTTGATTCCACTTTTTTATGTTTACGAGTACAAAATTGCGATTTTCGAAATTATGAAAATTTGATAATACGATATTTAATGATGATTTTGACTTTGTCTATAATTCAAGGAAAATGAAAAACTAAAATATCAGTTCAATGGCCAAAGAGTTTGGTTATTATTAAAAAAGATAAACTATGTAAATATAATAAAGTAAGTAAACTTTTTAATATCTCATTTAATCAATAAAAAGATAAAACAATGATAACGAAGAGAATTCCGTTCTTTTAGTGCCAATCGTGATATAGTCAATAAAAATTGGAGAAGAAGAAAAAAAATTAATTTGAGACACGGCTTCTTCATAAGCGTTCAACACACTAACTAAGAAAATAATTTCATATCGCTATTTGTAAATCCTTTCAATCCTTTTAGGCTTTCACAATCTCTTTTTATTAATTCATAATAGTGAATTTCCCTGCTAAAACGCTCCAATAAACAGCTAAAAAAAAATACTGTTGTAAATATTTGTAAGAATTTCTATTTTATGCTACATGTCAATTATCTCTAAACTAACATTGATAAAGCCCATGGGATTCTATTATGTTTTAAATTCTCTTTATAAACTTCCCTTTCGTAAGGGAAAAGGAGTTTTTTACCTATTTAAAAGCATCACAGTCAAAATTAAGGAGAAGATAATTTTATCTAGAAATGGTTTACATCGGTTCTGTAATGATAATGAATTTAACTTTATGCTTTGTTACTATTCGGTGAAGGACTCGTTTCATAATTTGTGTTTTTTGGATTTGGGAAGATGCTTATCGTCCCGCCTGTTCATGAGGGGTTCCTGAGGCTGGGCTTGACTGTGTACTGAGTGATTAGAAGAGCTCGCCTCACTAAGGTTTCGTGTTGACTGAAGGCTGCAAGAGTACTGGGAACTAAAATCTTCTTTGGACTTTAAATGTCTCTGGAGGTGCTCCCGATCTCTTGGCAAAGATTCTGAGTAAAAGTTTTCTTCTTCCGGGATGTGATCCATATCTTCATCCATGTTGGTTATGTCAGTATGGTTTGAGTTAAGCACAGGGTTATCATAAAAATGCTGTCTGGCATCATTTTCATGGGTATAGTAGAAGGCAGAATGTCGGTTATACATAATTATTCCTACAATTAATATGATAATAAGCAGTACTAACACAAGTGCGGCAGTGACCACTATTAAAAGTAGTGAAAATTCAGATGCCGCTGCGCTAGCAGCTGCTACGTCAAATGTTCCTTCTGGACATGGTTGAAGTTCAAGACCATCAATTTCTATGATAGGTTTGTCGAACATCTCTACAGGAGCTTTGCATTTCAAGCATTTGGGGGCATCTATGTCCGACTTACACGCACTTCTGAAGAGCTTTGAATTATTTAACCATACTTTCAGTTGCGGAATATGGCATTGGTCACAAGACCATGGGTTATGCTCCAAATGAATGTCACGAAGTCTGTGCAGTCGCCTAAGAATGATTTCTGGAAGACCGAGAATTTCATTGTTTTGCAAATCAAGTTCAACCAGACTAGACAGGGAGTGGAGGATATCAATTTGGATGAATCGTAAAAAGTTTCGAGAAATATTTAATACCTCCAGTCTTGTTTGAGATGTAAAGATGTCTTTGGGTAACTCCTGAATATTCATGTGACTAAGATTGAGCTTTTTTAGACGAGGAGCTCGTTTAAGAAGGTCATATATGTTATCTACACTTATCTTGTTATCCTCCAAGTTTAATTCGTGAACGTGGGTTATGATGTTACTGAGGTGTCGTAAAGAAGAATGGGAAATTTTATTGTACCCTAAATTGATACTCATGATAGAACAATCATCGAAGGCTCGTACGGAAATCTTTTCTAATTGATTATCTGATAATCCTAGATAATGAAGACCCTTATTTTTAAATGTATATTCCTTTAACTCTCTTATTTTATTCCCATCGAGGTAAAGATACTTTAGATATGGGAGATCAGTGAACGCCTCTGTAGCCAAAGAGGAGATATAGTTGTCTCTAAGATCTAATGTCTCAAGTTGTGGAATAGCTTTATAGAGTTGGGAGGCCACCCTTTTTAATTCGCATTTCGCACATCTTAGTGTGGTAAGAGAGGGAAGATCCCTTAGCACACGGGGATCTAATTCAATAATTTCGTTATTACTTATATCTAAATGCCTCACTGTAGTAAGACAAAAGAAAACACTGGGAGTTAACCCTCTCAATTTGTTTTTCGATAAAGTTAAGGTAAGAAGATTTCCAAGCTGCTTAAAGGTGGCAGTAGGGAGAGTGCTGATCTTGTTGTCGTCCAGGTGTAAATGCTGTTGGGAGAAACAATACAATAAATACTACATATAGGTATAATAGAGTGAATAAAAGTGCTTCCAGATGGGAAACTAATTACAAATGGGTATTAATTTTGTTCTTTCATGGCTACATTTTTAATTTAGAATTGTTAATTTAGTCGTTATTTAGAGGAGAACTGCTTTTAACGTAAGTTCCCAATCACGAATTTTCACAGCGTTTTGCAGCCAATTACTAAACAGACATGAATATAAAGTCCATCCTGCGACTGTTTACAGTCGATGTAGTTTATCTTGGCTCAAAATGAAAGCAGGTTTTCAATTAAAGCAACAAATGCCTAAATATAGTACATTATTGAGACATGTAATTATTTTACACAGTCAATTTAACTTATGGTATCTGTAGGAAATATAGTAACATTAATTAATATTAATCTTATACAAATATTATTCCATAAGTAAAGTCGGAGGAAATAAGTATAATTTAAGGCATCTATATATTACTAAATTCAAAGTTTGACACATTGGCCACTGATTAACGAGTTTGAGTTAATAAAATATAAAAAAAAATACATAAACGGGCATATTTAATCTATCCAAATCAACTGGACCCTATTTTCAAAGGAGGAAGTTGCCACTATGACGCCAATCCGGCAAAGATCAAGAAACGAGAATAGATTGGAGCGTTGTATAAAAATGCTTTGTATATTCCAGGATCCTATACTCATATATGTATATTCCAGTTTTGTAATGAAGGCAATAGTGTTATGAGGCACATTTGATAAAGATGTTGACAATAGTAATGAAAATGTTGTACTGAAAAAGTTTAGGGTGTTTTAGCCTCTTTGATTAGAATGTTGTCTTTAGGTTGAACGAGTTCCTGGAGTGAGTTTTTGGGGTTATTGTATCTTTTCTTCAGTCATCTCGTTCTTTTTCTCTTTAATCAAAAAACTCTTTTCTACTTAACTGATCCCCACTCATCCTTATTGCGGCCATCGTTTCTTTATTACTGATTTATTTCATTCTACCTATTTCAGCATCTATGTTTTCAAATACGACTAAGTATCACCCCAAGAAAAATGAATAACTTTTCTTTTAATATAAAAAGAAATGCATTCATAAATATTCAGGAAATATATAATTTCCTACTAAATAAATTCTTTAACATTATTGATATGCTCCTATACCTGAAGTCCTCGGATTCCTCTAAGATGAGATTCCAGCACAACGGTAATGTTGTTTTCAGTGAGGTTCAGCACTTTGAGGTGTTTTAGACCCCAAAATGAGTTTTCTCCAATGACAGGAATATTTGATCGCGTGATGTGGACTTCTTCGAGTTGTGGAAGAGGAGAGAATATCGGCCCAATCGTCAACATCGCGGGTTCTTCGTCGGCTGAGCTAATGACTAACACCTGCAAATAGGTCTCGGTCATTCCTGGCATGAAATATAAAATGGTAAAATTAATTATTATAATGAGATATAGAATTTTGATATTAACGAGGGTAGCTTCAATGAGAAATTTGGGGAGGCGACATTGAAAAATTTTTGAAAGGTGCTTCGTGTTTGAGGGTTTTGGAAACACAGGTGCTTGGTAGTTTTCAACATGTGCGTTTTGGAATCGCTCTGTTTGATACGCATTCACTCCTAGTATCACTCGAACCAAATTGTTATAACTTCTTGCATTATTGAAAAAATTTATATATTTTACTGGTGTGTACATTTTTCACAGTTTTAGTTGAATTAACCACATTAAATCATCCTGCAGTCGGTATTATAAAGCCCTATGTTTTTACCTCAGGCTAAGCCTTGTTGCGAGGATCAAAGTTAGATTCCACAAGCACATCTACCTTTTCCACTGTTTGCTACATGCTGTTTGTCAAGGATCTCATTCTCAGTCTATCAAGAACCGACTTCTAGTTTTCTTAAATAATAGATTTTATGCTTTGATTTTAAAACATCATGATGAGGAAATAAAAATTTGCTTGCATGAGGCTTAATACTGAGAGCTCAACTGGAAGTATTGCTCAGTATTTGCCAGACTAAGGAATGCTAATACCTGAGAGAAAGTTTGAGGACGTTCTGGATTTAATTGTAGACTTTTCCACAGAGCTACAAGAAAAACTTTTTTATATTTCATTTTCGGACTAACAATATTGTTTACACCAGGTCTGAACGAATTATGTATATTCATAAGTGTATAAGAATTTAGGAGGAAACTAATTTTTTTAAATTTCGGGAATCATATCGAGAGCGACGTGGCTTATTCACACGATAAGGAATGAATATAAACGGAATAAAAGTGGTGGGATTTGGAAGACTTCTAATTACTTATGTATTCCTATCTATTCAGATGGCTACAATGATCTTCTCAACAACTGTAACGATCGTCAATTGAAACATAACGAACATAAACAAAAACATTTAAATTAACATGCTTCGATCTAAAAGCCGAATGTGTGTGAAATCAAACCTATCGCCCTGGAAACTAACTGCGTTAGTTAAAATCGTAGACTTTGATATTATTGCTGACACTGAAAAGGGATTGATACTGAGTATGGTGCTGTAGCCAAATTGGTTGTGTGGAATTTTATTATTTCGAAAAAGTAACTAAACTTGAGAAAAAAAGGATATAATCATAGATATATAGAGTGAACTTTAACGCGCATGAATCGAAAGAAATGATACCTAAACAAACTTGCTGTCGTCTACAGTCCCCACTAACATATAATTGAAGATAGTATTCACTTTCAAACAATTTGTATAGCAGTTAGACAAAACCAAGAATTCATTCTGGAGTATTAAATTTACCAAACGTATGTCTCGATATTGAGTTAGCAGACAAGGTAGAAAAGCTTCTCATAGACTTTCTTCATGATAGTTTAGTACATAAAAGAGTTGATAGGCTTATGGACAACATTAACATACCTGTTTTGATTTAAATTTGACTAGTGAAGAAGAAGATTTTAGAGAATATTTGAATGATGGCAAAGCTATGGGGAATAGTTAGCATCACATAAATATTTTTAGAATTTCAGAAAAAATAAATTAATTCAAAACTAAATTCTTCTGATTTTGTTCTTATCTCCGTTGGTTTAATGCATGGGAATTGAAGTAAAATGTTGAACACTGGTGATCAAATGAAATTTATGCACTTTTATGCACTTTTAACTATTAATAATGAGCTTGCTCGTTATGAACGAGGAGGTTATACTTGATTTTGTCATAAGCATTAGATAGATAGAGAGTAAAAGAATGCATATACGAATTATTAATAATTATCTCTAGAAGTGAAATGGATATAAATTTATGGTTGTCTTGTAAAATATAGAATAAGGAAATCCAAGAGACATCTAAAGAAGAAACTAAGATATCTTATAGATACGTTAATAAATTTAAACATATCGGCGATTGTTTCAACTTCCTGGTATATTTTGTAGATGTGCGGGAGGAATGAAACTTGTAGGAAAAGAGACTAGAAATTCCCCTAAAATCCCAGATGTAGATAATTATGATAAGGGCAATATTCTTTCCAATATTTCTATACCTAAAAGCTAAATGACTTGATAGAAAAAAAATAAAACTATCCAAAGACCCAATTCTCAATAAAGTCTATCGAATTCATTTTAATTATTGACACTTCGCATGCTTTACGGCGTCATCGCTTGTGTTTTAATATATTTTTGGAACCTCTCTTACATGATGATATTAAACTTTGAGCATCATCAAGCAGTTTATATAGGTTAACTCGAGTTTCGGAATGCGTTTTATACAGTTTCGAATCAGAGACTTTTAATAGAGTTAAAAATGCATGAGAAAGGTTAAAATACATTCAAATAGATCAAGACTGTTTGGCAGACCGCAGTCAAGTAGTAATAGAACACATTGACTCAATTTTGGCAGAATTCAGAAGCCTTTTCCATTAAAGATTAGGTCTTGCTTTGCAGTTGCTCATAATCTCTTTTAATAATGTCATACTGCAGAGATTAGGAAGAGTTTCAACTAAGACCCCAGTAAGCTGTTTATTCCTTTACCCGTGTCATTCCTTGAATACCTACTCATCAAGAAACTGTTTTAGGCTTCCAAGTTCAACTCTCACAAAAAGTAGCCCAGGTAATTCATCACAAATTTCAACTTTGAAGCCCGTGATGGATAATTGAAGAGAAAAGGGAGATGAAAATCTTAACGGTAAAATAATAAATTTTACTACAAACTAAAGCCTAACACCTATAGAAAGACAAATTGAGCCTATTCCACCACCCGCCAGCCGCACCTCGGATCACCTCTGGGTAACACCATGTTAACCTTTTAGCTTGGTCGATAAACCTGCTTATTCAGAGGGTTGACTTTCTGAGCTATATGCAATTGACACTTCTACAACGACTTTCATTTTGTGATTGCTTTAGGGTTATTATAATTTTTTCTTCCCTTCGAGACATCTAAATCTGTTCCTCGTTTTATTTCATGAGCGAGACTAATACTGGATTTTCGCCTAAGCCAATTCAACTACAACCTATGTCCTTACAATCCTCATAGGTGTCAAAGAATGACATTTTTTGGTCTGTAAAATTTTATGTATACATTTAAAATAACTTTTTCTTAAATTAATTCATCTAATATTTTAATTTTTGCGATACAACAAGCATCTGAATTAAAAATATATAATTCTGTTAGAATAAATAATTAAGAGTTTGTTTTAAAATTAGGGGAGATACCCAAAGGACTGTTTTTGTACACCCCCGTGTGAGGCTGTCTGCTGGATCTATTTAATGAAGAGCCTCCTTCATTATAACTTTTAGGGGTTCACCAAGATCTGTTCTAGCTTTTAACTCACTCTAACAACTATGAGCCATAAGTAAATGGTCATTTTTACTGACTCTATCCAAGCACTCCTTTTATGCCTAATCTTTACAAGTTCTAAGGTTAAATGTTGTCATTTATAACGCTATATCTCTCACTTCAAACTTGGTTCCAACATTTTTTGATCAGATTTAATCATGGATTGTTAGACGCATCAACTTACCTTTGTATCTCTCTCCATATCGAATGCAGGAATGGATGACCCCAGCTTTCCTGCATCACATGAGACTGTCTTTCTACCAACGTTGTCGTAAAGGCAGGTGCATCGCTCAGGGCATCTAGCAGTCGATGTCTGCATCAATGACAAAGTCGTAATCACCAGGAGTACACGAGATATTTTGGATCTCGTAGTTGCCATTCTGAAAATTGAACAACGTAGTTTCATAAGAATATTATTTCGTTATATATGGGCTTACCCTTTCCATTAAGTGATATAGAGAAAAGGTCCTATTTTAATTATTGATGTATGTGTTACTCATTTTATTCTACTATTATGATAACACTTTGTGAGAATACAAATAATAATTTTGAGATTCATCTTTCCATAAAATCATCAAATAAAAAATTCACTATTGGAAAGTTACTAATTTAATTTGCCTACAAGAATGGGACAGAAATCATTTGGCCAAATAATTAGCTACTTTACATAATACATATTTTAAAAATCAATAAATGATATTGATTTGATAGATTTTTCTCTGTTTTATACAGTACAGTAAAATCACTTCCTTTATAGGACCATTAAATGGCCATATTATTCTGGGTATTAGTTTTTTGTGCAATATAAATAGTAACTCAAACTTCATACTAATAATCGGTAGATAATCAAAGCCTGAAATCATTCCACCTATCATTTTCCACTTAAAATTTAGTGATAATTTTGGTGAGTTCTATGTCTTCATCCTTCTTTTTCGCTTGCTTTAAAATAAATATTTTCGAAGAGCTTACACTCGATGCCATCTCCTGTCAAGTGTATCTACAGGTATAAGAACCTATTACACATTATTTCAATCATATTTATTTATGAAACTTATAATAGTTAATAAATGACACTTATTTGCATAAATATGTGCATCAGGTTTACTTTTTACCAGTCTTCAACGTTGTCCAACCATTTACATTGATAATTATATAACTGAATGAATCGATATTTTATTATATTTAACTCCATTTCATTGCCTATTCGTATATACGCATAAGTTTGAAAAATTATTGTAATTGTTGCCTATGAATATGAAACCTATTACCGTTCAAGTACGCTTCACTCTAAATTATGATTTGCGAAATATTTTACGTTTCTTTTCTTTCTATTTACGACTATTTAGAATCTATCATTCTTTGAGTTGAGGAGATGAGACATCTAAAACTTTTACAAAACTCTGTGAGTTTTGTTCACAACAATACTTCGCGATGTATTTAAAGCAATAGCAAATTTTGTGTATCACTCTTTTATTCTCTAGAAGGGACGTGAGAACTGAAAAAGCTTTGGAATCATGCAGATTTAAAAAAATAATTCTGTGAATAATTTAAGCCTCCGAATTGCTAGTACAAACCTAGAAAAATTCATATCTGGTTTCGATCCTTCTTTTTTATCTTGTGGTACTATGATAGGTTTTTGGCATTCAACCGATAAGAAATTATTGATTGTATACTATAGTTGATTGACAATAACTTCTCGCTTTTCCAGACAAATTTTCGTGTATGCAATTTTTAAATTACCATTTATAAACAAACCTGTGCAAAAGTCCTTGTAATGAGTTCTACATATATTGCCTTTGCTGAGAATTATTATCCCATGACCTTAATTGATAGATATATTCTAACCTAATTTTCTCTTCTACATGTGAGCCTTTTTGTCCTTTACCAACCTGCGGCCCTTGATATTGGAGGTACAGCTGAAAATACATCTAATTTTTCAAACACTAAATATATCTTTGGGGCGAAGACATTCTTTTTGAAATTGTATAGAGTAAGCAATTATTTCCCGTATCTTTAAAGATCTGTTTTTAAAACTTGGATACGATAGGAAGGAATTGAGTTAGAGGCAAAAACCAAAATCTATTGAACGAAATCAACGCATATTTAGATATAAGCTAAAATTTGTGCATTTGTTAAGCAAATGAAGATCTAATTTTAGAAGATCTAAGCACATAACAAACTTACGAGGTGAATGCTAAATGCCATTCACTTTAACTTAATTTCTTATTTTCATCATATTTAGCTGATGCTGATCCTAACTTTCCATGTACATTCACATTTTTCCTCATCTCCCTTCTTTCTCTGATTTATTTTTTATTCATAGACTGAACCTCAGTCAACTCAGCATTACAATTATTTGTATATATAATGTCAGTAAATAACGTAAGTGGAATTACATTAAAAAGAGAACATTTCACCAGAGTAAAGAGGCTGTTTTTTCTATATACTGGTTATGAGCCTCAATCTCTGACTATCTCTTTAATCTTTAATTTGCTCTACAAGTTTCGTCTGAATAGGTACAATAATTTAATATTCATTGTAATATAATTCTTCTCTATCTTTTACCCATTTTGATTTATAATGCATAATATGAATGAAGGTGGTGAGAAGTTGGTAAGGAACTGTTTTTTTTTACGTTTCGATTACAGAATTCCAACCGAGACCATCAAGAGTTAGCTGCTTCCAGCGTTTTTCATTTTAATGCCATAATGCCCCACCGTCAAACTCATTTTCAAATCCTTAACATGAGTGACAAATGACCTTAAATATCCGTGTTCGAAGACTTCTTCCGATTATGCCACTTACGATCAACTTAAATGTAACTTCATTAAAATAAATAAATAGATACAAGAACTCGATTGTTATTAAGATTATTCTTTTTTTGATTTTTTATTTATTCCTCCACATTGATACGAGCAAGGTCTATGCTGTGCAGATTAGTATTGATCGTGTGATTGAGGTTTATAGGTGAATCACGGTGCCAATCATTCCTCGGAACAGAGCTTTGAGTTGTGAGAGCGCTTTTTCCTAACAAATAATCTCTTTTATCCACTCGAATATTTAGCCCATGAGAGAGCTCAGATGAAATTTCCTTCACAATCTTCTTTCCAGTTCATTTGAAAACCTTTGTGTTGTTAAGTTGATTGACGCCAATTTAAATCTGAGATCAAGTTATGTTTGGGAGAGCCTGTCACGACTCCTTACTTTGACTTTGTACAGAGTCGCTCTTTTGTACCAGCTGCGGCGTTTGAGATGGTAATTGCTTGAAGTTTAAGTTACCAACACGAAAGAGATAAATTTGGTTTGAATGTGCATTAAATAGAGTTTCTTTTTCGCTATATTTTCACGCCCAGTGAAGTTTTGAACGTTCGCGCTGGTTGTAATGTGGATACCAATGTCATTTCTTCATTGCAGTAGGGAAATATCTGTTGCCCTTTTATCGCACACGCTGTATTTCTGTACCGAGTGATAGGATCTTGAATTTTCGCCATTTTTGAGGACTTTTCACCTCTTTTCATATTCGTGGATGTGGCAAAACTTATTGGCTGTTTCAATTGACGGAGACTTGATATTCCCATATGTGTCAGAAAACGCCTGCGTCACAGTATCCGCAAAGTGGCGATAAGGCTTCATCCTTTATCGAAGTGGAAAATCTAATGTATAGATTAGACAAAAGAGGGGACTGAGAGAGCTGACCTGAGTAAAGCCTACCTCAAAAACGAATTCATGTTCTCTTTTCCATGGTGAATTCACAGAGAATCCTTTCCTGGATAGGGTCCAACTGAAGGCCCCAAATTTTGTGTTGTAAGTCCTTCAGCCTGCCATCAAAGACCATTTTTAACATTTCTGAGTACGATGTCTAAGTATTTATCATCCAATCGGCATTTAGCAAACATTTTGGTTAAAAATTCGGTAGTGGTCTCAGGTCAGTGCCTCTTATGGAACTTTCGCTGTTCAGGGTTCTGCGACTCTTAGCTTGATGGCTAAGATCCTTTTGATATTTATGCCGATTATCTCCAAGAAAGAGTGAGGCATGTAGTCCATCTTCTGGTCTCCTTTGCCATTAAAAATTCGTAGTGAATGTAGTTTGTGTTTGGTTGCATTTGTTCTGTTAGTGATGCTCTAAGGCAGGCGTAGAGGGGTGTTCGCAAGATGGTATTTGGTGATCCTGGTTCAGCCTGGTGCTCTTTGTTGAAGGACGTGAGTATACTCAGGAACTGTTCAGCATTGATTGGGTGGCAGTAGCCTGACATTCTTCTCTCTTCGGATAAGTTCGGATGGGGTTGCATGTGGTGAATTATAGTATATTAGCTAGTCAATCAGCTGACCTTCGAATTCCTTGTTAAAATCCTCATTTTCTCAAGTGTGAAAGAAACTACGTGTCACCAGTGTCTCCTGAATCTTCTTGTAAATCTTTCTGGATCTTCCAGAATTTACCTGTTCTCCTTTAGTCGAATTTTTCCAGCTTGTTGCTAAGGGCTTTGAGTCCTTCACTGAGCTGTCAGAAATTTGGTACCGTCCGGTTTGGGGGCGGATAACCTGACCTCTTTATAGATATCCCTGTGTTTTAAAACAATATGTCATATACTTTATCCACCTAGGTTGCTAATAGAACCTAAGCGATGCAAGAAATAAGTGGCTCATCTTCTTCATTAATATAGTAAAAAATTATATCTGCTTCCTCATCAATTTATTTGAGGCTTTTTTCATTTAGATTGGCTGATCCTTAGATGATTAGTATTTGCTTTCAGAGCTCCCAGATTACCCTTGCAAAGAATTCTCCTGGGGGAATCTGAAGCTGTATAGGTGCAAGGGATTAAGTGTTTATGATTGAGATATAATCGCTTGGAATTGTAGGAACAGGTAAATATAACAGAATAAATAGGAATTTTCGGCTTGTCATTGTTATGTCCGGGAAGGTTACGTATTTTTCTGTCAGAAAGGTTGGAAATTAAGGGCGAACCCCTTGGAATCTTCCCTGGTAAGAGACAATCTGAGGAAGTAAAATAAGTAGTTTTTCTTTAAATTCCTTAAGTTATCACGCGAAAGAAATTGTCTTTATTCCATTTTCATTAAGGCATTAAAATAAGAGTAAAAAAGATATGATAAAAGTTTTAGGGGAAAGGGTGAAAAATGCTAAACTTTAAGGCAATTAAATGGTAAAGGGAAAATTCAACGAGGGTAGGACATATTTCCTAACTCATTTAGTTGCCTTGGCAGGTGGAGTTATAAGTAAAGTGAGAAATTGAATAGGTCATTTTTTACATTCGATTTATCTTTAAGTATTAGTTTTATCCTCAATCGTAATCCTTTCAAAGGAATTTTTTCTTTTCGTAAACGAGTTTAAACCACCGAGGTGAGTCTTGTATCTCTTTAATTTAGGAGAGGTTAAAAGAAAATAAATCAGAATTTTGAGTAATATTCTCTTAGTAATCAGTATGTTAACTATCTTAAATCTACCAAGCTTACTTTTATCATGCCTAAGGTAACTAGCTAGATTTAAAGCTAGACTACATCATTATTTAGGATGCGTTTAGTAAAGAAGATGAATAAGAGTTAAATAAGGCAGGAAACAAGGAAGGTTAATGTCCCCAAACCGTTTTCAAGTCGGCCTTAAACAGACTTTCAATAAAAATTATTGCAAGTTATTTATTTTTTTTAATATCTTATTTAATCAATCACAATCTCCATCCTAATATAATTTAATAATCTTAATGAGAACGATAATTTCAACACGGCAATATTGAATAAAATTCGAGCAAGAGATAAACTATCACTCTTGAGGATTAGCCCTGTAAACATTTTGGGGTGTAAGGTTAGTTAGAGGAACTTTTGCCTAGCTGGTAGCGAGGAGAAAGATATTTACAACATGTTGCTTATGATGGCTGCCTGAAGAAGGAATTTTAGACCAAGCCAACGAATGATTGACATATAAGCAAAAATCCGCAGAGGGCAGGGACGAACACTTGGATAGAAACAAAAAAAAGGCTGAAAGATATAATTAAAAGATCCAAAGTTTTCCAATAGAAATAGCATGAAACTCAGTTTCCTCCCTTTTTGGATAAACAAATTCATTTTTTTTCTGAAAGTTTCAAATATGGCTCGTCTCGATGCATAGTCATTTTCTAAATACTGTAATCACCTATACTACTTCTATTTACTTATAATCCTAATAATACTATACTGTTGTTGGTTAAATGTTTTAACGTGTTGTTTGTAGAAATTCTTCAAAATATTTTGATGAAGATATTCATAATATATCTTACCCAATATACCTTTGAGAAAAATGTAGAACATTAAATTTAAAAACCATCTATTAATTTAATAACAGTCCAAAAGGTTTTCAGCAGGAAAATCTTTTTATTCTACTGAATATTTATATATGATTCTCTTTTATCGTGCCTAATTATAGAATTTACTGTACAAATATAGATAAAATCTAATTTAAGCACAGGCGTAATAGCAACTATTAGGCCTTGAGGAGAATGATAACAGTTTGATAGAGGAACATCTATTGAGTTTATGATGGTTGAGAGATGTCATCCGCCATTAATAGCGGCGCAATTAATTAACTAACATGAAAATACCTTTATTATAATCCACAGACAATTAATGTAAAAACATTTATCTTCCCCTATGTTCACATTTACAGCCATATATGAATATTTTTATTGGTCATTTAAAGCTTTCTTTTGCAGTTCTTGAAGTGTTCTTGAGGAATATAGAAGTAGAATAGAAAGGTATTCCGAATTAAAGGAAGATATCCAAGTTAGATATGGGAAATATTTTTTCCATAAACCTTGTCATATATATTTTATATATTCAGTTTAATTCTTATCATTATACGTTTGAAGGAAAAGTATATTCTTCAGAAGAATATATATATTTTAAGTTACCGAAATCCTAACGGTTTTAACACGTGACTTCCAAGAAGACGCCTCAAAGAAACTGAAATAGTAATCGCCAAAGAAAAAAAAATAAGTAAGAGTTGAGAGGTTTTAAAATATTCGAAAATATTCGACGAGTTTAAAGGTATGTTATTTCTATACTGAAAACCACCAACCAAAGTGGATGTATGGAATGAAAAAGGAGTGCGCTTTGATTTGAAAATATTTGTTGGAAATGAAAGTTGGATAATTATAAGATTTAGAATTCCTCAGAGGTGGACAACAGCTCCCTAATTTGAATAAAAAACGCAAGAAATCATCTTAAGTGTTAAATCTTACCTCCAACTTCCTCTTATCTCGAAATCTTTGAACCAATTGACAAATAAACTTTTGTTATAGTTATTCATGTATGAAGTTTTCGCTCCTGAAGATTAATCTTTTGTGTTTTCTGAATGAAAATTATTGATCGGATAAAACTTTCTATACAATCATTTATTTATACAGAGAGAAATGTCTAATAGAATATAGGATCCAAATATCACTGTTCAATTAAGGTAGATGCCTTGAGACTCTCGTAGCTTCGCTACACTTCAATTGTCCTAAGTTGCCCATTACAATACTGAATGCACAGTAGGAATAAATATTATATCCATCTCGATAGTATCTGATAATGATATGATAGTGATAAAACACGTAGTTATACCGGCAAAGAAAGAATTTGGCGGATCACATTATGATGTTGGTTGCAGAAGTGTTGGAGAAGATAGAAAACTTGAAAACATCAAAGATCGAGCTGAGTCTGGACGACTCCGGGTAGGACGCAACATTAGATTAGGTACCTACCTCGCTTAAGCATTCGCAATTATAAGAAAACCTAAGCAGAGCTGCAAAAGTAATAAAGAAAGGGAAGCCAGGTTAATGGATTCATCAGACCAGTCTGCCATTGACTGCTTGCACTAGGGCTTAAATAATGTAAAGTCAACCATATTGCCTCTGATCAACCTTCATCTCAAGCGAAGTAGAGTGGCTTGAAGACGTCCTCTGGGCCATATTTCAGTGGGTAAGTGTCTTATTGTCCGTCAGGTCAACGTTCCAGTTGTTCTCGACTCCAGGCAAAGTAAAAGTCAGCAAGAGACAAGAGAATCAGGAGAATCGAGAGCACATAATATCAATAGTAGAGCAAGGTGGCCGGTCTGTAATGGTCTAAGGCCCTATGTCAAGTTAAGAGCTGGATGGGGTCTCTTGACTTTATCGATGTCTTTATGAATTCAGAGAAGGTAATGAAATAAACTGTCCTGATAGATTCCATACTGACCTAAGCACGAGACCACATCATAAATGCCCGAAATGTGATTTGCCTGAAGTACAATGTCACAAATCGGTCACTACGATGAACTAGCCAACTCAGTTGACAGATATGAATCGTATATCACTCTGGTTTTGGTGTAATTTTTACAGAGCTTCATCTAGTTATATTTGATATGTTGTTGATTTTACTTTTTAGGGGCACATTTTTACTTTGGTCATTCTTGTTGAATATTTCGTGTTATATATTACTTATTGCTATTTATTCTTATTAAGATTCAAATTAAAACTTAACAACTCCACATTTCTGTAATTTACTTAAATTTCTGAGGTGTGTGCAAACTCTGCCACCGCTGTATTCTCTACTTGGCTCTTTAATTCACGCAAATACAATCACACCTTTTTTGAAATTTTAGGATAAATTATAAAAAATTTAAAACATTTTGGGTTTTGAAGTCATCTATTCGAATCATTGTCAAAAGAAAAATCCCCAACTTTTTTATCTTACTTTAAATTCCACGGAATAGTTGGAATTTTCCATTTTTTTTTTGACCCATTGTTATTCTTTCTCTTTCCTATGCACCGACTTTATTCTCTAGAAAATATTCATAGTTAGATAGCAATTAAAGTCTCCCTGTACAAGCAAATTTCTAATAAAGTTATTTATGATATGTTTTGTATGTAAAATCTTTTGTTACTTCTGCCATATGATGAATTTATGGTTTCTAAGACATCAATAAATACATAATTGAATGGAAAGTTTACCAGTGAAGAGAAGTAAATATCCTTATAATATATGAGGTTTCCTTGGCAACCAAATTTCCTTTAACGCTATACATAGATTAGTCGATTAACTTGAGCATCTTTCTCCTGTGTAAGTCCTTGGCTTTGTTATCTCCTATAAGATGTAAAACTATGACACACTTTCACGAAAACAAAGCGTTGAAATTTTAATTGAAATCTTTTAATTTTAAGTCCAGGTAAAAAAATTCTAAACCTTTAAACGTCCTTACCTTAGAGAATAATTCTGAACGTTCAACTCCAAGAAATGAGGAAAGTGCTTGCTTGTATCTGCTACCTGATTCTGTAACAAGGAAAAATAAACTACATCAGAATAAAAAATAGATGACTCCATCGCCCAAAACTAAATTTCAATTTTAAGTATATTAAACACATTGTTATTTACAGAAATCGATAAACAGAATTGACTATTCAAAACCAAGCATCTTTCTTCACTTCAAAATCAGGAATTCAGCTATTTCTTTTCGAATATTGGATTCTTGGATAAACTGGTAACGCCTCGATGCAAAAGGCTCATTTATCGAACACTTCCATCCCTTGTACAATTTGATTCTCATCGTCTGTAATCTTGATAAAAATCTCTATCAGAATATAAAGCGAAAATAAGTTTTCCGATGTAAAAATCATTTGAGGAACGCGTCTTGATAATGACAAAATTTTGACTACGTTTTGACATCAGTTTTTAATATGGGTTAATTATAGTTTTAATAGTGAATGAAACTTAGTTTTTATTTTGATTATACGCTGTCTTTTGTTTTTCTTTTTACTATAGATTTAACCCCGGTCTTACTAGAGTTTACCCTGCGATTTATTATATTTTTATTTTGGATTATCGTGTATTTTTTTTATGGTTTTCATAAAATCATTTACAGTAAATTTACCACGGGTTTTACTTTAGATTTGCTATTTATTTATTCTTAATTACTTCTTATATTTAAGATTATAAAAGCGTTAAGTAGACCTGCGTGCCCAACCTGTTTGCGTAGTTTTCGCATCGTCAACATATTTTCACTTCTCCTAATTCCACCAACTCACTACAGTTCGCTATAGATTGAGAAACCTCTAAACACTGATATGTGCCCAACGATGAATATTTGTCTAGCCATAAAGTGATAACTCCTTTAACGTCTTTAACGATGAAAATCTGTCTAGCCATAAAGTGATAACTCCTTTAACGTCTTCAACGATAAATATTTGTCTAGCCATGAAGTCATAACTCCTTTAACGTCAAAACGATGAATATTTGCCTATATATTATCTATTCTTTAGGAGAGTTTGAGATCGTCTTTCCTACAAATAAACAATCAGTTCTTTTCGTGCAACGACGTCATTCCATTGCGGCGTCATTTTTTGCCCCACATCAAATGCGGGCATAAATTAACCTTATTTATTAATAAAATGGATTTAGGCTCTAAATATTTTTATATTTGCCTTCAATTTATACTACAAACACACGGAAACAAGATGCATCTTTACATATATTAGTTGTATTAATTTTCTTATTTGAAAAATATAGTTGTCTGAGAACTTTTGGCGATGACTGTTCGTATTTGCCACAAAATTGCAACGTTTTAATGAAGCTGATAAACGAAAGACACTCATACTCCTTCTATACAATGCACGTCCAAACATGGTTGGTCTGCCCAAAGGAAAAAGAATCTGCATTAGGTTGTGCAGTTCTTGTCATCATCCATTTTCAAAGGACTTGCACCATCTGATTATCGCATATTTCTTTTCACCTCAGCACCAGCTGATTTGCTAAATTTACGTTGTTATGGTGATAACCAAGGATATCAAACTATATATTTCTGCTAAACCAAATGTCTTTGAAATAATGATGGAAAGCACATACATTGCGGATTAAATATATTTTTTGTGTATTATAAATAATGAGTTAACTTTTTTTTTTTAATAACTGACATCAAAATACTGTCAACACATTTGAATACAAATCTATAGTATTACTCGTTGGAATCTGATGAAGAAGTGAGAATGTTCATATGTTTTTGTTTAATCCCCATTTAAAACCAGAAGGAGACTAGAAAGCGAAAAGTCAGTGACAAAATAGCGGAATTGGCAAATGACCAAGCACGCAACGACATGCACGTAAGGCAATGATTTTTCTACATGAGATGAAATTTAATGTGGGAAATCTGTATATAAATATTTTATTTTGTTGTATGACATTCGTGCTCTATGTGAAAAAATCAACCCATTTACAAATATTCTTTCGCAGCACTGATTTGTTATTTCTGTTAGGATTATATAAACGTAGGCAATAACACTATACTTTGTGACCAAATGTGTGCTGAATTTGCGTTACGAATTTATTGATATATAAAAAAACAGAGGACTGTGAAGTTATTTTAATTTTTTAGTGATAATAATAAAGGTGCAGTAAGTGCATTGTAATCAGAACAACTAATCATAAAAAATAGCATACAACTTTAGTGATTCAATTCGCAAAACGGAAGAGGTGGAGGCAAAGAAAAGATTGTTATATTTTTCTTATTTATTACTATTATTATTTTTTAGTTTATTTGCGTAAAGAGAGATAAAGATAGGGACGAGCCATGCGACTTTATGCCTCAGCAGGAACCGGATTATTATTACTCTTGATTATATCCACTCATTACTGATCTAATGCAGCTTTTTTGTTCTGAAAACCTATCTCAATATTTTCATGGGCACATCTAAATTCTCTCGAGTATTTTTCGTTGTCGACATCATAATAAATCACGGGAAAACAACTATATTATGGTGGAAGGTACACGCCCGCCCGCTATTTGTAAGCAATTATTACTACCACAACTCGTAAGCTTAGTATAAGTTTGAATTCATATGCTATTGCCAGACGTCGTTATGGGTTCGAATGTTCATTTTATATGCCGGGTTCTTATCTAAAGAACCCTAATCCCAGGCCCCCATTTCTCCAAGAAGTTATATCAAAACATCTGCGAAAATTATTAAAATTAGAATACATGGCTAAGTAAGTGAAATTTTGTGAAGGAATACGAGTGAATTCAATAATCAGCAAAGTCCTTCTGCTCGTGCTATCAGTTACACTTGCCATTAAGAAGGGGTGCTCTTGTAGATCGTCGTCATTATAAATCTGTGAGCCCATCACAAGAGTCGAGTCTTTGCCCCAAGCTTAAAATGTTCAAGGCACTACAGGAGTATTATATTTTACCTTATAATGTGGAAGCTTAACAAGTTTCACTCCCATAGGAAAATCCTCGTATATGGTATACGATTTTCTAAAGTATTTTGCCCTGATTGGGTTGTAAGATATCACAGTAAGCTTTAAGAGTATTACTGAGTCAATAATACTTTTGTATATTTAGAACTCAAATAAATTATTTAGAGCGTTATTCCCGCAAGTGACATCCACGTAAACCACGCTAAATTAAGCTTAAACCATTTATATCAGCGGTCGTGAAAATATATTCTTAACGTAGAAATATCCAGTGAGAACAGATACGTTAGGGATTCCAACCATGATCATTTTAGTAGTTTTCAACTCCATCTTCGCCACTCCATATCTAGATAAGAAAGGAATAAAAGTCTTGTAAAGTAAAAACAATTAGATCGCTCTGAGAACCCGGAGAAACAAGAAAAATTATTAATTCGATGCCTGTCGTGTAATAACAACATTAATACTTCTTGCAGAGATTCTTTTCGATATTCATACAATGTAATTGTGAAGATGAGTTATTATGAAGATAATTTTTAAGCTTATTATGAATACTAAAGCGAAAGAATACTCATATTTAATTAATTGGGATCTGGATTAACAGAAATATTGTTCAACCAGACGTAGAGAGACGCCAAATTAGAAGAAGTTCCTATATCTTATTGTCCTTTGAATGTCATATTATCTTTCTCCTTAGTCAATATTTGTTGAAAGTGAGATAACCGAAAATATTTAATATTAGTACTTAAAAAGGACAGGAACAACTATACAAGGGACTTATTTAGTTAGACCAAAGAGAAAAATAGATTACCATTAAAAGGAGAAAATGTTAAAGAAGTCTAAAAGAAATTGAAGCCAAACAGTGTTTTACTAAAGCTTAATTCTAGGATAAAAAGCAGCATCTCAATTAATTTAATTACACTAAATATACCATAGCGACATAAGAATTCTGCCAGAGATTAATATTATGGTAGAGATTATTTGAGCTCAGTTATTGTGAGACCTAAAAGAAAAAACTAAAGATTTCATTTATATAGAATCTGACAAAATTATATTATTAGCTGTGAGAAAAATTTATTTTTAACTTCGATTTTTTTAGTCACAATTTATTTAGACAATTCTCATCACGCCTAGAAAATTTCTATTCTCTCTAGCAAATGGGAGACATAGGATCAGATCAATTTTTGAATGGAATTCGCAAACGGGCTATCAAATTCTGAATGTACCCTGCAAATTCTGACTGCATCGAACAAAGTCTGAAACAATATGGCAATGTCGGAATGAAGCAAACATATTCCGAATGTAGCTAGTAAATTATGAATCAGGCTAAGAAATTCTGAATAAAGCTAGCAAACTTAGAATAAAGCTAAGAAAATTTTAATGTAGCTAGCCATCCTTTAAATTTCATTATTTGCCGCCTGATCACCGTCACCTTAAGTTAGGGTTTTGTACTGTTATAGTAATAATTAAATATAAAAAGCAATTTGGCAACTCATTTACGATTCATTTGTTTACTTCGGCAAAGGGAAGAAGATTTTAAGTTGTGTGTGAATTTAGGTGGACAAAAAAATAAAGTAAGGCATAAAGAGTTAAAGTTTGCATAAAATAGTCTAGCTAAATAAACACACCGTAGAGAAACAGCAATTAGATTCTCCTTAATAATCTATTTATTTTTCTATCAAATTAAATACTAATGGTTTTTCGAGGTCTCTTTGGTCATATTATTAATTAAACAATGAATAACAATTATAATCAAGGAGTTACAGGCCGCTGGTTATGGCATGAGCCTTTTAACGTAAGGTCGCCCAAGTACTCAAGGCTAATTTGAGTAGCCCTTCCAATGATGTGCAAGAAAGGCAAAGACCACGGCACCGAATGCTACTTTTGCATGACAAATTTGAAAGGCATCAATCGCAAGAACAAACACAATGTTTTATAGCCCAATGTTCCTTGTGCTATAAAACCAGTCCCATATGGCCCCAATCTTCCTGTTTCTGAGCCAGATTTTACGATAGGTTCTCGCTCTAATTCCGAGGCTAGTATCATTACCGATACAACTGAGTCTGATGCATACAAGCCAGAAGTTGGCGACCAACTGGTACCATTTATCTAAGCCGAATTTAACGATCTGATACGAGACCTAAAATTTTCCACAGCATCTGCTCGGTTAGTGGGTTTACCTTTTCAAGACAAATGTATCCTGGCACCAGGTACAACAGTCTATTGCTATCGGGACCACGATAAAGAATTTAGAAATTTTTTCATGTTTGATGAAACCTCTTTACTGGTCTGATGTAACAACATTGCTGACCTTTTTAACTTAATAGGCCTGAAGAATGGAGAATTTTCATTGACTCATCTAACAGAAATCTCAAGCCAGTTCATGATAATAATTGCAGCAAGTTTTCATCAATACCTGTTAAACACTCAGCAGGAATGAAAGAAAACTGTAAAGGTATAGACCGTCTGTTTTCTGCTCTCAACTACCAAGAACAAAAATGGCTTATCAGTGAAGATCTTAAATTTGTTGGACTCATCTAGGCCTCCAAGTTTGGTACACAAAGTAACCACGCTGTATGTACTTGGAGGACAGTATGGTTGACAAGCAGCATTATTTCAGCCAAGACTGGCTGCCAAGACAAGGACTACAACCCAGTTCACTCAACGTTCTGTCTTCCTTCACTTTGGTTGAATCTCAAGCAAAATATTGCTTCAAACCCTAAACAGCAAACTTGGTTTGATGAAGAACTTTGTCAAGGCAATAGAGAGGAAAGGTAGAAGATTTGCTTTGATCTGTCAGAGGTTACCACTAGTTAGCATGGAAAAGCTGAAGGCAAATGTATTTTGATAGTCCTCACATAATGAATCTCATCAAGGGCACCAGTTTTGTGATAAAGCTCTGAATCTTGCTTAACTCTCTGCTGGATTTTCCCTTAAGTCAGTCATTGCAAACTTCTTTGGCAACCACAGAAGTATACAGTAAGAGAAGGCAGTTGATCAGTTAATGGAGAATTTCCGCAACTTTGGTGCGTGCATGTCAGTGAAAATGCATTTCCTTCGGTCCTACCTAGGCTATTTTCCCGAGAATTGTGAAGAGATCAGTTAAAAACAGGGTGAGCGCTTTCTCCAAAGTATTCATATAATAGAGGAACGCTACCAATGGCGTCGGGATTTCATCTTTCTGGCTGACTACTGCTGGTGCCTCTAAAGGGATTTAGTGTCTGCTAGGCAAAATCGGAAGTCCCTGAAGAGACCATTCATCAATAAATTGCTTTTATTGTATGTTGTACACATTTTGCTATTAATTAGAACATTTTGTAAACATTCTGTGAATAAATCAGTTTAAAATTTACTATTGTTTCTACATTCATCTACAAATATATCGGAATCTAGGAATTTCTGGCATGTGCTAATGTCTCAAAAAATTATGATCTGATTAAATAAAATGAGTATGATTCTCAAATTAATCGCGAAAAACTGGCCTGAAATAACGTATAATTTGTTAGACCTTGAAAACAGCGCAGAGTAGTGTTATATATAAGATTTTTTTCCTCTATTCAACTGATTTAGCGATTTCACTCTGAATAACTTCCTCTCTAATAAATGCTTCTGCTTGCCAAGAGATAGCTGCTGGCCGAACCAGCATTCTTAATTCTTGACAACTTATAATGGCCAGTTGGTAGAAGTGAGCATAGCGGCAAGTAAGTAAAAAACACAAGGCAAAGGGTGGATTTTGATTTCACAAGAAGGTGCTTTAAAGCACCTTCGCACCGTCGACATTTCTAAGGTAGTAATAGAGGTTAGATATGGTTAAGGTGGCTGAATGAGGCATAAAAAGGAAAGTGGAGCCAAGCATGTTGACTTTTCAAAGTAAGCTTGCATAGGTCAAGGGTGCATGAAGGCCTATAAGGAGACAAAAAGTGCGGTAAAATTAGCGATTCTAGTGACTATGATAACAACAAAGGAATTATATGAAGAAGCGTGAATCCATGTCCTAATGATAACGATTCTGGGGTAGAGATCACCTTTATTTCTCCTTGCGTGCATTTCCATTGCACAAAATATTGTCTTCTATTTGGTGCAGGTGCACATAGTGCATTATATTTTATACAAGAAGAATGATATATTATTGTATTTAAATTGATGGTTGCTGGTAAAATACCTTACTTTACGTTACCTTAGATTTTACGAAATCAAATTAAAGTCCCCCCCAAAAATATCTTCTTCAGACTGATAGTCAAATGCTACCGACAATTTAAATCTAAATTTCTAAGTTCTGATCTTTACTCTCAACGATAAAAAATACATTTAAAATAAAGATCTTAACCAGTTGAATCTTAAGCTCTTTAAATCACGTCCTTCAACATATTCGTGTAATTCAAAGATGTTAAAATCCAACAGTGTTCTAAATCTTCAACTGAGTTAAGATATTAAATTAGGTTCAAAACGAAAGAAATCTTTATTAACTTTCATGCTACAATAACACGATCGTTTCAGCAAATAAAATTGAGATAGTATAGTGGCTTATAAGGTAAAGCGCTAGCATCTCTTCGAAAATTATTGGGCAATGCAAAGATCAATGATTTGGAGGAAAATGAATTCTTTAGTCTCTTTATATTTTCTAGCTAATGATCAATGTAAGCCAGTCCCCAAAATTTATTGATCTTGCGTATACGTTATGAAGTGATATAGTATTGTGATACAAACTGTTGATATTGTTAGAAAAATTAATTAGGATTCAAATATTGGAACTGATATGTTGAATAATTTCACATCCCTGGTTTTATGTGAAATTCTTTTACAAAATGTGAACTTCATAGGAAAAATATACACATGAAGGTATGATTTCAATAGAAAAAAAATGAAAATTCAAGATAACCAGTCATTTTTCATTTCTTAATAAATACTTGAACAGAATTTTATCAAATTTTAATTAAGAGACTAAAAATTACAATCAAATATATCATTATAATACTGTAAATTAAGGTCACTGCTTAGATTAATTTAACAAAATCAATAATCTATAGATATCTATAGATATCACGGTGTCTAGAGAGATGCTTAGAATTTGCTTCGTCTTCTTACATTTTAACAGTGAATTTTTGTACAGTGTAAATATACTACCAGAAGTCGAGTTTTCAAAAGGGACCACGTTACTCATTTCTCATATGTGAATGTTATTAAGTAATAAAGCAAACTGAAGGCTAAATAAATGGATGACGATGATTGCCAATAGAAAGAATGAGATGTGAGATGAAGATGATTGTGTAAAATAAAACAAATAAAAAGGAGCAATGTTTAATTAAAAAATTCTTCATTCCCCCTTTAATTTAATGTAAACTGACCTGAGGGAGTCTAATAATCTCGCAAGAACATAAAATAGAAGATTAAAAAATAAAATTCACGTCGAGTGGTAGATCTTAATCTAATTTCCACCAGCCATCTTTTAAAGAGTGAATTAAAAGTGGATAGAGAAGGACATTGCTGCTTGATTGATGCATTCTTCAACTGTGATGAGTGAATGTATAACTAAAGATTGCTATTAAACTGACGATAAAAAGACTATTAAAGCTTTTCTTTTTAGTTTGAAAAATCATGGAACATACGTATCTTAAAGGGAATTCCTGCCTAATTGAAACAATGTTGTCAAAGTGAGATTACTTTGTAATCTAAACTACTTTTAATTATGTAGCAAACTATCAGAATAATCATAAGAATTTAGCATTGCACTTGAAAGGATACAACTAAAAGATATGGCACACTTTTACAACCGCACCCTGAACCCTATAAGGGGTAGAGCGTAACAGACTTAAATAGGTTTTTCCATTTTAATGCTATTATATCAAACCTTAGTGATTCCATTAAGGTCTAATATAGGCAAATCCGCCGAGTAAAATTTGCTTCGGTCATAGAAAGAAAGGAAATCCATTATGATAAAAGGAAATTAATAATAAATTTCCGGCCTAATTTGGTGGCATAAAGGCATAACAAATACTATTAAATGGTGCCAATATTTAGGTCTTTACAATCTTTTGATCGACGCGACCTTCGCGAACAGCTGCGGATACTGTGAGAGCTGTTGGCGACTGAGGGAGGTGCTGGGCTCGCGCGTACAGGAGAATAATGCACTGTGCACGGCGCGGAATAATGGTATTTGCCCAGCATCAACAAGTAGGCTGTCAATGGGGAATATGCGTAAGGCACCTTTTGCCAGGCGAAGGTCAATGTGGTGGATCGTGTCACATCCATAGTCAAGCTTAGAACGAACAAAAGATCGATATAAAGCTAAGGCTGTAGCCCAATGAGAGCCTCAGGCACTGAAGGCCACGGAAAGAAGAATAGCTATAGTGCGTTTACAAGAAACACTAAGGCTGCAAATATGAGCCTCCTTTGAAACCGTACGATTCCACTATTTACAAGCAAACCGCATTTAGAAACAAGTCTGAGTCACGGTGTAGCCGTGGATGGCGGATGAATTGCACTACCTTAGTCTTGGCCAAGAAAAACTGAAACTTGCGTGCTTCCGCATAGCAAGAGACGCGGTTCGTTGCTTGTTCGAGTTGATGCTGCAGAGTTGGCACTTGGTCTGTGACAAAGGAGATCGAAACGTTGCCCTCGTATAGAGTAACGAGAACATCTTCCGGCACTACCTAGGTGATGCCTTTGATGCTCAAGGCAAAGAATGTGACACTGAGGAGACTTTCCTGTAAGACTACCTCTTCCTGCTCCCTTGGGCCGGAGAGGGCTCCCTCAACCATTACGCGAAATCGACGATCACACAAATATTTAGATATAAAAATTGGTAGGCATCCCGTCGCCCCATCGTGTGGAGGGTCTCAATGATGCCGTATCGTTAAGCGGTATCATAGGCCTTCTCCAATCCAAAAACACCGTGGCGTAGTGCTGTCTACGAAGGAAGGCCTCGCCGACGGAGTTTTGCAGTCGGAGCAGAGCTTCCAACGTAAAGTGAAACTTGCGGAAGCCGTACTGGCATCCGCTGTCCAGAAAAAAAGCTAATCTAACATTCACTCATTTCTCTATCAAATTTCGTCCGTAAGAGTTTAGAGAGATCGTGCGGAAACCAGCCATGTTAGAGTGATCTTTCCCAGGTTTGCGATAAGCGAGCAAAGTAGCGATTCGCCCAGAATCTGGGAGAATACCCTCTACCCAGATTCTGTTAAACAATTTGAACAAAAATGCCATAATTCAATCACCTAGCTATCAAAGCATGGCGTACGGCACGTCTTCCTGACCAGGGGAGGCGTTCGCGCAATGAGAGAGAGAGTAACGCAACTCACTCAAAGTAAACCTGTCGTTGAAGTGTTCTCCGCCTCTGGAGGTAGTCCAGTCGGCGTCCTTCCGTGACATTAAGATGCGCAGTAAATGCTAGAGGAGCAGCATCCCGGCTATAGAATGCGTAGAACGCGGTCGCAAAGGATTCCGCCACGAAAGCGGAGTCCAAGATTGCGGTCCCATTGTAATGGAGAACTGGAAGGGGATCCTGCGAAAACTTGCCCTGAATCTTTTTGATACGCTTCTACATCTGTGCTATAGAGGTCTTTCCCGTTAGGTAAATACGTGTATGCTCGCCAATAAAAGCGGAGGGCCTTCTTAAAAAGATACCGGAACCTATCTCTAGCTCGACAAAATTCACCGACAGTGAAGTTGTTCGGGCGGCGCTTATAGTGCATGTAGGCATAATGATTCTGTTCGAGGGCCGTCTCAAACTAGGCTTACCAACACGAAAGCGGTCGGTGTGCAAAAAAGCCAGACGTTCTACGAATAGAAGTTAGGCCCATGGCAATGAGGTTTCCAGAGAAGATCTCAACGGGCCTCATTTACTGACCTAAACAACTCGACTGAGAAAGGGAAATCAGTCATTTCCTGAATTGTAAAGCACAGTGTCCGCGCCAAGCAACACTGTTGCGGGATATCAGGTTTCAGCGGCCGAGAAAATGATATTTGCATGTGAAAATGATCACTAGCATGGATTTTGTAAACCACCCCCTAAGCAAACTCAGGCCCTGCATCAGCAGAGCAGATCTATCGGAGCAGGAAAATAAGGCGGTTCTTTTGCAGTGATGCGTAAACAAATCCACACTTATGACACCTATCTCCAGCTCATCGATCAGGTCGGCAAGGCCTTGACCCCTGGGATTAATCGGATACTATCCCCAGAGAGAATGTATACCGTGGCACGACTTGGTGAAAGTCCCACGCGTCGAAGTCGGTTGACGATGCAATGTACGAAGAAAATTACTATACCGCCTATCCAGGTGCAGCTGGCCAGATGTGCCTGGAAGAGGGTATCTAAAGCAGAGAAGAACGAAGACATCATGCCGAGTGTAAATCTCCAATCCTCTTGCAAGGCCCCAATCCCTTGGTGGTGAGGTTGAAAACCCCTCTTACCCCGGGAGGGTGGGCAGGGGGCACGCTTCTAGCATGGTCTCCTGGAAAAAGATAGCTAATGGAGAACGGTAGGAGACAGACCTATTCATTTCCTCGAATTTAGCCCGAACTCCGTGGCAATTTCATTGAAGGAATATGCCCTCCAGGACTAGCTTGCAGGAGATGCGGATGCCCTCTTCTTAGAGAAGACTCTCACGGGAATGGCCTTACGCTTTCCGGAGGGATATCTCCGTGTGCCGTTGGCCGGACAATGCACTGTCCTCCTTTCGGGGAGCAGCTTTTGAAACCCCGGAAGATGGCCTCCGACCAACTTTAGGGTTATTGTTGCCTTCTGTAAGACTAACGACTCGGTGGAGGCGTGCGGCCGTTTCACCTTACGGAAAACGATCACGCTGGGGAAGGAGGGGAAACCCTGGTTTTAGTCGGGGATGGGTGTGAACCCTTTATGCCGCCATCTCTACCAGAGGAGTAGCCGGGGTGGGTAGAACCAGCAGAAGGGTTCCAATAGGCGCGAAAACGACCGTGCTCGTAGGCCTCGATAGGCCAGAAGCAGAGGGTGTCCTTCTTAACATTAAGGCATAGGACGTTCCAGGCAGTGCCGGGGTCACCAGAACCAAGTCATTAGCCTCCCGAAATGAGAGAAGATTCTGGGTCTTAACGATAAGGATTTCCTTCTCGAGTAGATAAGCACTAAATTGCTTTGAAGAACCGGCGTGTGTCTCTTCACAATTCATACAGTTGGCCACACACAACTTGAACTTATCGTGTGCGGCGTTGGAGCAACTTACACACACTTCGAGAAACCCCGAATTTGCACGTCTACATGAACGATTCGTATGGCCGAAGCGCTAGCAGTAGTAGCACCTACACAGCAGCAATGCCTTTCCGCGGTATCGATACCAACCGACACACACCGACTCAGGGAGCTTTTCACAGTCGAACATGACGAATAGTGCAGGGATGGGACTCGTAGCCCCTCCCTGTTTTCTAATCAAACGATCGAGCTTTACTGCTTCATGGTTGGTCAGCTCTAAGGTGATGTCTTCTATGGAGTATTCCACGAGTTTCCTCTCATAAACTACCCCTTTCATGAAGTTCATGGTAGAGTGCGGCGTCACACTCACCGGCGTGGTATCAATTGTCCGAAGGACACTAATCATGGCCACCTCAGTGGGATTCGACACATTCACGATAAGGCTACCATCCGATAAACGCGTCACCTTCGGCTCTCTAGCAATCATACTAGCTAAATCTCTCCTCTGATGGATCATATTCCCCTTATCTAACATGCTGCCATCAGTGGAGCGAATAACGAGGAAGCGTTTGAATCCGACGTGCTGGAAAATGCCTGGTAACCACTGAATGAGGATCTCCGACGTAATCGAGGCTCCGCTCGTTGCACTTGCACAGCTGCTCTTGGTCATGGATTTACTGTCTGTGGAAGCACTAGGGCCGGAAGTGCCGATATTTCACTTGCTAAAACGGTAGCGGACCTGTCCTTCTCTTCGGCTCCCGTGGAGAGAGAGGAACCCTTATTCTTTTTAGTCTTGCAGGGATTTTTCTTTTTAGGAGAGGAGGGCAGGGAATGGACTCGCTTCGCTCCTCCCGGAAGGAGCCTCTAGGACGGTTGGACCAGCCTCAGAAAGATCCATCTCCGAGATAGAGAAAGTCCATACTGTCACAGGGCCACCAGCTGACGGAGGAGGTTCCTCCTCTCCTTGTAAGGCCTCGGGGACCCGAGCTGTCAGAAAAGCAGCTTGTACAGGGACGGAATCTGGCTTCGTGCTTGGCACCAAGGCTGGGTTTGACCCTATGGAAAATCCTACCGTCTGGGGCTGGGTTACCTTAGAGACCATGTTGATCTCAAGGAGGCCTCCATATGGTCATCCCACCAAAGAATCACAGATCTCATTCAAAGTGCCTTTAGTCGTGTCATCTTGGGCCGTCGAACTGGCATCCGTCGGGGAAGAGAGGGAGGCACGTGTAGTGAGCCATTGTAAGGTGGATATACGCGCCCGCAGAACTTTGGAAGGCACGGGCCGACGGGCCCTGTCATCCTTTACTCCCTTAAGGGGGTTGGCCCAATCGACCCACTCCCACCGAGAGTGGCAATTATGGGACTCTTGCCTGCTTTCTTGGTAGTCCGCTTGGAAATCAAAGGGAACGCTGCCACTGGCAAAAGTGAATCGCACAAGGGTGACTACAGCGAAGGGGGTTAGGGGGACTCCACTGCACCCGTATGTAGTTCTACTGTGAGAGCGGAGAGGGGTATCCCTCCATTTTATCGGTAAAGCTAACCGAAGGTGGCTCCGAAGATGTTTGTGGGGATCATAGAGGGAATGGGAGGGGGGGTTACTCATCATTGGGCATGGTGACCCTATTTATGCCACAGGATGCATTCGCTAATCAACCCACGAAGTAGCCCGGTCTGCGAGGGGTGATTACGGGATCAGCAGAACCAGCTTTCGTGATTTGAGGTAACTCTTCTCACCTAGTAACCAGAGATGGGAGCTCGACCTTAGGCACGGAGGAAAATCTATAGACATTGAAAGGAGAAAGAAACGGGATGTGGGGAAGGTGTAAGTGAAGATGATGAAGCAGGTTGTTAAAAACCCACCACTCCAGACAGAAGCTAAGGAGTGAGGGGACTATGTCCTCTCCCCCCTCAGCCTTGATCCTGGATATTTGGGTGAGAGAAATCTGGTCGGCGTCTAAGGAAGAGAGGAAGTAGGGTAAAAATGCAGGCTATCAGAGAAAAAGAGAAGAAGCTAAGTTGGGGCCAGACGGTGTGCTGAGTCCCGTCGGCACGGCGGCAAGGAAGGCAAATCGCCGCTTCCCTTACGGTGACTTTAATGCAAAAGAATACAGAAAAAATGATATGAGCCTAAACCTAAATTAGGGAAAATAGATGAGTGTTAAAAACCAGAATTAAAGAAAATAATTTTGTCGAGGCACATTGAATATACATATCGATGTAAAAATTATATTAATTATGTAAAATAAAGAATAGGGAGGACAATAATGGATGAACATGATGGATTAACTAGGATTAGGGACTTTGGCATAAGGGTTAATAAGCATTAGGTTAATTCGTCAATGAAGGAGCAAGTATAATCTTTAAGAGTTAATCTCAATTTATGAATCTAAAGTAATAAATTGACCAATTGGTGAATAAGCAATAAAATATTTTATCTAAAATTATATCCGAAATAAATGGTAGGAATTTGAATATTTTTTATGTGGTTGCTATATTGACTCAAAGAAGGAAGGTTATTCATAACACATACTAGAATCTTCAACATTTTAAAAGTATAATTTTTTTCAAACTTGTTTAGATTATTTATTTTACTTATTTAATTATTATCCCTCTTCTAATTAAAGGATACGCCTGGAAAAATTTTCAAGAAGGATTTACATAGAATATTAGGCATGTATTTGCGATCTCAAGGTGGACGTTAAATATGTATTTATTTTTTTGGTTTAATATAAATTATAGAAGCAGTTTAGGCGGTTTATAAGACATGGTTAACCATTATGTGAGGTTATCGTCTTCTAAGTTGAAGTTGTTTGTATAGTATTAGTAACAAACTTTAGCAAAAGTGGTTGCATAGGTAGGCGCGATAACGAAAAAATGTATCACGATAACCGATAATCGATACTTGGCGATAAATTTATCGCCCGATAAGGTTATAAACGATAAATCGATAAATCTAAAATTATAATACAATAATGATTATTTGACTATATATAGCGTTATTTTATAATACAATAGTAAGAATATTTGAATACTGTTTCTAAGTTTCTTACCTGGTGAGGCTCTCCTTCATCTCCTCATAGGTTTTGATAATCCTCCTCCCAGCTCATACCTACGTATTTCTCCCTCTAAGGCACGCGCGGCTTGCCCCTGTGCTAAACTGGAACCAAAGACTTAAATTATCGATTATCGCAAGTTTGGAACCAAAAGTATCCGCGATACCGATGAATGGATAACGCGGGAAAAATGGGATAACCGATAACCCGATATTGTCATAGCGATAAATTATCGTGATAGCGCTCACCTATGCGTGGTTGTAATGTGGATTTAAATGTTTGAATTAGTTTGCGTGAAAACGTGGCTAAAAGTTATTGCAAAAAAAACGTGAAAGGCAACGGGAGAAAGCGGGATGGAAGGTTAGAGTAGACTGTGCCATGGTTGTAAATATCAGTTGAACTGCTTCAAGTATTAATGAGAGGTACTGGAATCGTAATGGTAAGGATAAAGCATATTAGATAAAAACCGTATCAATTTTCGAAAAGTTTGAGAGGCGATTGGAGTATGATTGATTGAGTAGTGAATAAACAAAAGGTTTGATTAGAATTATGTAACCCTTTATAAGAAGAAAACTAATTTGAACATATTATTCTATAAAAATTCTACATTTAATTGAAAAGACATAATCGCAACTGCCAACAAATCCAATTATGGTCTGATTACAAGCTTTTTTAATCATGAAGTACAACAAGTCAAAATATCGCCGCGTGATGTCAAACGGACACTTTGCAGACATAATGAGAATCAAAACTATTGATGTAATACCTACTTATTCTTCCATATTGAAAAATCATAAAGAAACATCACCTCATTGAATATGAAGTAATTTACTGATTCTACGATATCTTATTCATAATGACTTTCATTTAAATTCAATTTTTTCAAGTTACTATTAGTTTTGATTTAGTGTCAAATATTTTAAAAACATTATATAGTTTTAAAGCCAATTCAATTTATTAAAGGTATTTGTTTTCTGCATTTGACCTTCAGTTTTCCATATAATATCTAAGTTTCTATATTTGGAATGAAAATATTACATATAAAAATCAAATAAACTTATATAAGTAATTCGACCAAAATTGAAACATAATAAAAGATATTGAAATGTGTCTTAATCTTAGTTTAAAATATTTAAAAGATTATACCGTTTGAAGGTAGAAAGCTTTTTATGGGGAAATAGTAGGAGCGAAGAGGAATGGACTCAAACTGTGCCTAAAGCAGCTACAGAGCAGACAAGACATACATTTATTTTCTTTTATAAATCTTGCACCATTTTAATCATATTTTAACAGAGGATGTTATTCATAGCATCTGTAGTTTGCAAAAAATATCGTTAACGTAATATTTTACATAAAACGCAAAACATAATTTGCTTAACATGAGAGATGTAGTTGGTTGATCTCTTACCCTATTTCCTATAAACTTAAACTCATATTATTTTCAAAAACTTTGAAAAAGGGTTGGTTAAGCGCACTCTCAAAGCAAAAACTTTTATGTTTTTTCCGGTCCAGCCACTGACCGACTAAATACAAACTAACTGTTGAAAATCCCCATGTTAGATTTATGTAGCTTTCCAAAATGTATACCCGATTCCATTCTTAACTCAATCAAGATTATATCATAATTGTATAGTCGCGTATGCGTCTAGGCGCAGGGGACTCACATCTCACTATGTCGGTCGGTCGGTCTCCGATTAGCTAGTTCCCTTTCGCCTTTTTTGTGTTTGTAATAACATTGTAACTCTTCGGCCCATTGATACGAAATTTGAAACTCTTATCTTATTTTCCATTCTCTTTGAATGATATATTTGCCAAAGTCCTCCCAAGGTTAGCCTCGGTAATTATTTTGTTTTGGCAATAATATCATAAGCGTAATGTCAGATGGACACCTTGCAGACATATATTGAAAAATCATAAAGAAACCACACCTCATTGAATATGAAGTAATTTACTGATTAGTTTAAATCTTTTTTTAAAACATTCTTTAGTTTTAAAGCGTATTCAATTTATTAGAGCTATTTGTTTTTTGCATTTTACCTTCTTTTTCCTAATAATATATAAGTTTATATGCATAAATCACATTTCGCATTAACAATGAATAGAAAAAAAGAAGGTAATTGCGAGATCATTATTTATATAAGTTTTTAAATTCTAGAATATCTTTTTATCTCTGCCTCTAGCTCATGCTCTCCTCTATTGAAAACTGCTGATAAATTGACTCCTAATTATGCTTGAAAAATAATTATAATCCTCTTTTAAATCCAGAGAACATATTTTTGTCTTCACTGCATCTAAAGCTCTTTTTGGCTAAAATGTTCATCAAAGTTATGGATCAATCTGGTGCTGGGTTTCGACACTTATGTCAAAAAGTAGTTGGTCTGGTTTCCGTAGACAAGTTAAAAGCATGTGTCTTGAATGGACCACAGATTCGCATACTTGTTCATGATAGCAAATTCACCAAGGCCTTGAATCGACTGGAGAAAAACTGATGCAAATCATTTGTTAGTGCGACAAAGCTTTTCCATGAAAACTATCGTGCCGACAACTACAAAGAACAATTAAAACCATGCTGCAGAATTATCATGCCTTGGGACCAAGAATGTCCTTGAAATTGCACTCTTTTCACTCTCGTATTGATTTTTGCCCAGATAAACTTAGAGACATTACTGAAGAACACGGTAAAAGATTTCATCAGAACATCGCCATAATGAAGAGCAGATATCACACACAATTCGTCCTAACACCTAACGTGATGAGCAACTATTGCTGGACGATGCAACGAGAAGAAAGCGAGCTCTACAACAGAAAAGCTAAAGTTGATAAATCACTTGTAGAAATTCATATTTTGTCAATTATAAAGGATTTGAACTTATGATTTCTGATACAATTTCTTATGAGCTTATCTTTGAAGTCTTTAATTTCGTTATCATGCGTGAGACAATTAACGTCATCATATTTACGATTTTTTCTTATTGTTTAAGAAGGTAGCTATGATAGTAGGATAAAACATCTAAATCATACTCAACAAGGTAAAATTAGTAATGTAAGCACAGTTACATAATAGACAAGCTGGTCTGTTTTCCGTTAAATATCTGTTGCACCACCCAAATGATGGAACATTGAATATTAATACCTATTGATTTTTTGCATAAACCCTAGTCTGGTAGAACAAAACAAATATGAAATTTTCAAATAAACTATATACTAAAAAAGACATAATCTCATATGCGAAGCATTTTGGCTATTAACCAATGTAATCGACTGATGAGGGAAATCTTTGTGCTAGAACATAAATGACAATTTCAAAACTTACCGTAATTTCATGATATAGCATTAAATTTCCCTCTTGCTTTGAGACATTTTGACGCTTTATAGTATCTTTATAATGGTCAAATTTGTTGTAGTATGCAACTGTCCTAAACTGTAATGAAATATAAGTAATCAACAAATTATACCAGAAAAAATATCCGGTTTAATGTTTACCTTAAAGTTTCAGCTGTAATTGTTTATTCAATTCTCAACCTATAACTTTTCATTATTATTTTCGACAAATGAAAGAATGAGTTATTCCAATTAATTCAAAACGTAATATAGATTTTAATTGAGTCACAAAGTTAACTCGATCGATTTATTATACAAAATTAAAGTGTGGAAAATCTTTAAATAATGATTGTTTGTTCATCTCAGAATAAATAGCTTAGTTTTCAAAGTGATTTAAATTAAACTCAAAGAGACTACAATTAGAAGCATTTTCACTATTTGTGCTTCAATTCAATTTGTAATTCTTATTAGGGAAAGAGGACTCGATCATAATTATAAAGGATTACTAACACCTACTGTTATTTTAGCCGTAAAACGCAAAAATATCGAGTAGCGGTCATAAATAATTGTTATTTGACGAAACTCCCATTTTTCCCAGGAAAAAAAGAAGTATTTTGAGACTCAAGTAACGGAATAGGCAATGACTTTTTTCTATTCCAAATTTTCTAAAATTTGACTAATTTGAATGATACAACTGAAGCTATATTCTATGAATTTGAAAAAAATTAACTTTTGTTTTAATCCAAATGTATATAAATAAGCATGAATCTCCCCTATGAAAGGTTCAATGGGCAGAATCTAACATAAAATATGTCTATTATAAATTAAGCTATGTCAATTTTGGTGAAGCATAAGCTACCTACTACAATGCTTAAAAAATATTATTTCTCATTTTTTAATATTACAATAAATTAGAGCAAAGATATTTTTCAACGTTTTGCCTAAAGTGTGAATAGAAATAAATGTTTATTTTCAAAATTTCCGCGGTAATTTCTAAGATTTTAAAATATGGTGATTTTTGATAGAAGGTGTTGTTTGTTTGGAAAAAAGCTTAACTTCTTTCTTTTGTTCAAAGGAAATATTTTTCGGGTGTCAAAAAATCTTGGAATTCTCAAGTTAGTTTATTTATGGGGTGCTCATAGTATATATTCAAAAATAAACGCTAGAAATGAAATAAAGGAATATAAATTCAGTTTTTAAAAACTTCCGAAAGCTAATCATAAATACGTATTTTGGTGCGTGGGGTATTTGAGAACAAAGTAAAATTTGAAGAAAACCAATGATATAAAGAAAAAGAGAATATTTTCTTAGATTTTTTCAGGATTATTTAAGTGTATTTATAGTCATAATTTATTTAATAAAACCTCCTGGCTCAATACGAAGTCGGAGGCGACTGACGTTCCATGATATTGTGCAACCGTTGATGGATCTATCAGTCAGCGAGGCCCTAAACATAGCATACGTTCAGTTAAAATATAAAGAGATAGGAGTCCAGATGTCAAAATGCAGTCAGATGATCGTGAAATTCTCGTCTAGCCAGTTCTCGGTCTTATGGGCTGTATGATTAAGGACCATTTTTCCAGTGAAAGAAGTACTTCAACTCTCTGAATTTGTCGTTTGTCTTCGAGTTACTATAAGGCGAGGTTCAACAAATGTAAAGGATTAATTATCTTGCTTAATTTTGTAACGTGAATATAGAAGTGAGTAATTATTTTTTCACTCTAAACACAAAGGACCTAGACAAATATTAAGAACCTAAATATCTCAAAATGACCTTAGTTGACTGTTAACACAAGGAAGCTTGCTTGAGCGACAAATTTTCCGGCTAAAAATAGAAACTTCTAAATTTTAGCTGAAATGAAGAGATGTTTAACTTAGGCTATTTTTAGCTATCTGAAGATGCGTTATCAATATGTATGCTATGCTTGCACACTATGTACTTGTCATGATAATTTTACAAGCATAAATAATAGGAAATTTTTCGCAGTAAATGTCTTCGGGAAGAAGGTAATATTATATATATATATAAATATATATATATATATATATATATATATATATATATATATATATATATATATATATATATATATATATATATATATATATATATATATATATATATAAATATATATATATATATATATATATATATATAAAGAAAGGGTCTTTCAATAAGGTCGCTCAATTTTTAAATGTAAATAAAACAAGTTGTATGTGATATATGTACTCAATTTATTTTAAATTTTAAAGTACATTTTATGGCATAAGTGTGCAATATGACGTCGTTTAAATGTCCGAGCGGCTTTGCTTGGTGGAACGTATGCAAGAGGCCCAATTTTCGATGACTTTCTCGCATAAATCTCGCTGAATTTGCTGGATGGTGTTCGTTATTTTGACTTTGAAGACATAAACTGTTTTCGGATCATTCGCATAGACCTGCGATTTAAGGTAGCCCCAAAGAAAGTATTCTAATGGCATTAAATCGCATGATCTCGGTGGCCAGTTGACGTCACCGCCACGCGAGATGACCCTGCCCTGAAATCGCTGATGCAAAATGTCTATCAGGCGTGCGCAGTGCGGCACGTAGCGCCGTTCTGTTGCAACCACATATCGTCAATATACATATCAAGCATATAATCCAGTTGAGGCAACTAGAAGTTGCTTATCATCGATTTATAGTTTTGGCCGTTGATGGTTATGGCAATCCTATGTTCGTTTTCAAACCTTCCAGCGTGACTGGTCAAGTACTAGTGAACAGTTCACAGTAAAGTTGCAAAATGTTGCTTTAACAACTTTGCCACTATCGCCTGACAAAGCTCGTGCGTCCTTGTTGAAAGACCCTTTATATATATATATATATATATATATATATATATATATATATATATATATATATATATATAATATAATATATTATATATATATATATTGTAGGAATCATTGGTCTAAATGAAAATGGGTATATTTCGCTACTAAATATAAAATATGGTTCCTGGTTGAAATATTGCAATATCTCTCCTTGTTTGTTATCAAACTCGTATGCGTAGCTTTACTTTGTTTTAATAAGATAATTTATTTAAGCAGTTTATTATTATATATAATGCAGTATAAAACATTAAATTATGCTTTTATATGTTTACTGTATTGAATAATCAATTCTAATTTGTCTTAGTCTTTATTTAGGTTTGAAGTCATTTAGTATTTACCTACAAATTAAATATAAGCACTAATGTATTTCAACAATCAAAACTAGTTGGCGCTGCTTTCGCTTGGTGTTCTAGTTTGCATATGAGAGAGGAGCTTACGCTCTTCTGATCTTAACAACGTTCCTACTAATAATATTCATCCTCGCAGCTTTATCCTTTGCTTAAGTCAGTAAAGATGTTCTAGGTAGCTTGAGCAAAGATTGAATTGTGTCGCGTTGGGTGAGACTAGGAAGTGAGAAACAATAGCATTGAAGAAGGGGGCATGAAGATTTTCAAGTTCCCCAATCGCAAACGGGCCCCACAATTAAATATCAGGTACATATTAACTTATTTTCTATGTAGTCTGAGAAGATTATTAAGGAAGACATCGCTCTGACTCAATAATGGCAAAATTTGTGGTTTGAAATTGACTGATTGGGTTGTTAAGGACTGTTGGAAAAATGTTAATTCTATCGATATCTCTCCAGTCATCATTAAAATAAACATTCTGCCTTTATTTCCTCAATATTGCTTTCATACAAAGCTGAATAATAAAATTAAATGCTTAATAAGACTATTTAAAATTAAATTCAATATAATGGAAAGAAACTAATGGAAAATTCCTCTGGAAACATCAATGTTAACAGGATTTTTAATCAATTAAACGATAAAATAAAATGATTTAAATAATTCAATGAAGTGCATTTAACACCATCCAACTTTGGGAGTGTAATTGAAAACTGGAAAATTGCAATATTACAAATAGTCTCTGACTCCTACAGTCTCTTGCTCTGTGCCAGACAATAGAAAATGTTAAAGGCAAACTCTTAAACATTTCTTGTCTTGGTTTGCTACAGGTCGTTCATTTGAGAATTTTTCACTTAAGGTTATTTAAATATAGAATCAAAATACTTCTATATACGAGGGGCAGTCAATAAGTTTGGCGAATCGGTAGGGAAAAACAGAGGAAGGGGGATGGCTGTTTGTGGGGGTGTTAGGAAAAGTTATGACAAGTCAGGACCTGCAGCCGCACGCTCCTGCCTCGTGTATTTAAGAAGCAGTAGCTGATCGCAGATCGTCAGTCACATATTTTTCAACAATGGAGAAGGTTGAGCACCGCGCAGTGGTCAAGTTTTGACCAAGGAAGGCAAGAATGCAAAAAAGAGCCATGAACGCATGGTTGCAGTGTACACCGACACCGCCTTTTTATATGCAACCATTGCTCGCTGGAATAGGGAGTTCCGCCATAGGTGTGAGTCCCTTGAAGATTAAGCTGATCTAGGACGCCCGTCAAACGTGACCAAAGAGAACAATGTGGCCTGTGTGGAGAGGATCATCCTCGAAAATCCACGAGTGAAGGTCGAAGAAATCAAGCGAAAACTTGGAATATCACATGAGAGTGTTATCAACATCATCCACGACAATTTGGCCATGTGGTCATGACCAAGGTCTCTGCCCGTTGGATCCCTAGAAACGTCACGCCCCATGATTGACTTCAACGTCGTCAAAATCCACAAGGCCAGAGTTGCACAAGCTGCCCTGCACGAGTGCGGATTCGAGGAGCTCAACCATCCCCCTTACAGTCCAGATTTGGCCCCTAGCGACTACTTTTTATTCTGCTAGCTCAAGGCTGTACTGCATGGATGCCGGTTTGGGGACAATGAAGATGTCCAACTCGCCGTCCAGGATTGGATTGAACAGCAGTCGGGAGATTTCCGGTTGTCGGGAATTCGAAGCCTCAGGGACAAGTGTCGCAAGTGCATTGAAGTCGAGGGTAGTTATATTGAAAAATAATAAAACACTTTTCCTCATATCTCGTTTCCTTATATCTAAATTGCAAAACTTATTTACCGCCCCTCGAATATAGGATTTTTTTTTCTCTTAAGATATTGCTTTTTTATCCACATGGATAGCTAAATGCTCGATTGTACCTTTCTTTCCATTGTACAATCTCCCCTGATTTCTTGAAAATTTAATTTCCTAAATAGGAACCATTATTTATTTACCAAATTAATTTATTACTTTTATCCTTAAATATGAGACTTTAGGGAAAAAAATTCTTTAGAATAACAAAGAATAAAATCGGCAAAATTTTGAGTTCCCTACTCTTAATTTTGCACCCGGGAAACCCGCTCTAATATATGTGTTCGAAATCATTTCAACTAACTTGAAAACTATTTATATGAAAACACGGATCACATGAAGATCTTCCTTCCCAAAGTACTCCCTAGTCGCGCTCATATGAAGATTATCCCCCACTAACATTTTAATATAAATAAACTAAATAATGAATAATAATAAAGCATTATTCAGACTACTCTTTTGTTACACTAAATATTGCAGGAAATTTGTGTACATAGGTTCTTAAAAAAAGAATTATTACACTAAATATTGCAAGGAAATATGAGCACATAGGTTATTAAAAGCATTCCTAAAAACGCTCACACCACATTATGCTGATATGTGCTTTATGTTTGTACCAGTACGATTCTTTGGCCTGAGTGTAGACACCAGTTTGTGGATCCACAAAATGGACTGAATGGTTCACTGTCCTGTGCTTGAGCCAAGTCCTTGTATATTGATGTTTGCCTTCCACTCATCACTGTGGATTATCGATCCTCGTTGCACTACTGCTTGTATTATATGGAGAAGTGTGGCAGTATCCCTTTGCTCCACAATCTCCATTTATCCTGTTTCTGGTGAGGTGCTGGTATCGACCAATCCAAAAACTCATATAGGCGTGAGAGGTCCTCGCCTCTATGATGCTTTAGTTTTGAGAAAAAACACAACTCATCCATATTCACAACTGTTAATAGACCAACCAAGTGGAACTGGGTTAGCCTGAAGATAATACTGCACACTTCCCGAAAAAAAAATGTAGCAGTGGATCATAGTCTTCTCAGAAACACCAACTTGACGGCTTGCCCTTTATCCACATAAAGATTTCATGAACCCAGGTCTGAAGCGTTAATCTAGAGTTGGTTTGAAATGATCCACTCCATATAGAGACTGTAGATTTATACTTGGCACAATGTTTGGTCTGGCAAGTCCAAGCATAGCCATCATTCGATTTGGCATACTTCGTACAGTTCATTTTACTATCACAAGAGGAACATTTCACTTCACTTTTCAGCATACTGCGTTGCTTAAGCAAATTAATAACTGACAGATAATCTTCAGAGGGCAAGGGTAGCACAACAGTCTTAAAAGTATTAGGATCCACGGCGCTCTTGATACTAAGTGTATGGGCAAAATGTGACTATATACATGGTGGGGCAGAGAGGACGGACGTTTTTGAAATGTCTATTACTCAGCTTCAGTGGGGCTGATAACACCAGCAGCACATTTGATTTTAATATTTTAATTTTGTCTAATATGTCTTTGACTAGATACTACATACTAGTAGGTAGTTATTTAATTTGTTAAATGGTCCACTACCTTGTTAGTTGATTTTGTGACTTTTTAAAAAAGTCTGTTACCTTTTTCCCACCCTTATATATATACCAACACAAATCTAGTCATAATTTTATTTCTTTAAGTCCAAAGAATTCGATATTCATCTATTTCTGAACTTCACCATTCTTTGAATAAAATTGGTATGTTTTTGCGTTTCTGAAATCAAGATATTCTTATTATTATTATAATAGGCAATGACTTCGCCACGACCTCTACAGGTGGAGCTTGTGCTTCACTACTATTAAAATTTAAAATCTAAACAAAGCAGCAATGGTTAAATTTTTAGAAATTTTCAGAACTTCGCTAATTATAATAAATTTAAAAAGGAACTCTAAACTAAATTTCCCCCCTTTCAAAATATCACGTTGCTAAAATATAGTTATAGATAAAATAAAAAAGCAGCCTTACTTAAATTTTAATAAATTTTCTGAACTTCACCAATTGTAATTCATTTTCTTTTAAAACCTTATAAAGCATTGGATAATCATATTTATTTTTTTCTTAGAAATTACTTTAATAAAAATATAAAATATACTTTTCATAACCAAACTAAGATAAAATTATTATCCAAATACTCAAAAAAACTCCCCTTCTTAAATTATAGAGTTAGTGATGATGATGATGATGATTAGTGGTGAAGTTCAGAATATTTATAAAAAATGCATCATATGGAGAACCCCACTCCCCCAGGCTAGATCATATAAAGATCTTCCCTTCCAAACCTACTTGGAGAGGGGGGGATCTTGATATGATCCAAACACAAAATATGATAAACACTGATTGACGGGACTTAGAGAAAGCAAAGCAAACAAACAAGAATCAGAGAAAATTAGACTGAGTTACATATGTTGCATATGTAACGAACGTAATCAATCACTTATAATAATAATATATATCACATCAGCTTATTTAAATACGAAAAAATAAATAATTCAGATAAGCATACTTTTTCTATCCCTTTGGCAGGGTCTGCAAACACTGGCAGATCTTCGGTTTCCGATACGAGATAAATCCGGGGGCGAAATGCGACATGATCAAAGTAGGAAAACCTTTGATTTCCTGTGATTTGCTGCTTGAGGCTCCGCTCCGACTTGTTTACCAAGTCAAATCCTCTTATTAGACACGTTCTACTGACAAACCAATAAATCGCACTGAAAATAGCTCGTGTTAAAGAGTGAGAGAGAGAGAGAGAGAGAGAGAGAGAGAGAGAGAGAGAGAAAGATGTATTTACAGCTGAAGTGTACATATCTTAAGTTTATTGACACATGTCCATCTACAGTATGCTGATTGGGAAAAGTACACGAGGCTTAAAATATTGAGAAGGGGTAATTTATAATCCGTAAACGACAGCAGCTAAATTGACAATTTATTAAAATATGCGGTGTTTACTAAATATGAGACTCGAAATAATATTTTATAACATAGTAAAATCTAAACCGAAATGAGATTTGTATTAAATAAAAGATAACGTTCAAGGGCATCTACCGCCGCAACAGCATTATAACGAGAGAAGGGTAATAAAAGTGTTATAAATAGATAAATTGTATATATAGAATATATAAAATTTTTGTTGATAGACCTTTCCCTGCAATAAAAATGGCATTAAACCGTTAAAATTATTATATGAAGTATTTAATTAAAATCTTTTATTAATGGGAATTGCATCAGAAAATCCCAATTACTGAATATACGAGGGGCAGTCAATAAGTTTTGCGACTCGGTAGGGCAAAACAGAGGAAGGGGAATGGCTGTTGGTAGGGGTGTTAGGGCAAGTTATGACAAGACAGGGCCTGCAGCCGCACGCTCCTGCCTCGTCTATTTAACAAGCAGTAGCTTATCTCATATCGTCAGTCACAAATTTTTCAACAATGGAGAACGTTGAGCACGGCAAAGTGATCACATTTTTAACTAAGGAAGACAAGAATGCAAAAGAGATCCATGAACACATGGTTGCAGTGTACACCGACATCGCTTCTTCTTATGTAACCATTGCTTGCTGGAATAGGGAGTTCTGCCATGGTCGTGAGTCCCTTGAAGATAACCCCCGTCCAGGACGCCCGTCTAACGTGACCAAAGAGGACAATATGGCCCGTGTGGAGAGGATCATCCTAGAAAATCGACGGATGAAGGTTGAAAAAATCGAGCGAGAACTTGCAATATCACTTGGAAGTGTTATCAATATCATCCACAACAATTAGGCCATGACCAAGGTCTCTGCCCGTTGGGTTCCTAGGAACCTCACGCCCCATGATCGACTTTAACATGGTCAAAGTCCACAAGGCCAGAGTTCTACAAGCTGCCATGCGCGAGTGTGGATTCGAGGAGCTTAACCATTCCCCCTACAGTCAAGAACTGGCTCCTAGCGACTACGTTTTATTCCGCCAGCTCAAGGCTGCATTGCGTGGACGCTGGTTTAGGGACGATGAAGATGCCCAGCTTGCCGTCCAGGAGTGGATTGAACAGCAGGCGGGAGATTTCTGGTTGTCGGGAATTCGAAGCCTCAGGGACAAGTGTCGCAAGTGCATTGAAGTCGAGGGTAGTTATATTGAAAAATAATATATCAATTTTCCTCATATCTCGTTTTCTTATATCCGAATTGCAAAACCTATTGACTACCCCTCGTACCTTGACTGAATTGAACATACTCTGACGGTCAACGATCAATTGGCTGTGACCTACTACCAATATTCTAAAACCTATTTTATTAGGTTCGTTTATTTACGGATAGGTTAGGTTATTAGCTTTTCTCCATTAATGATTTCTTTATTGATTTCTATGCGTATATGAGGGTAGTTAATTTAAGAATTCCTCTCAGATGATGATTCAAATAGTCTCAATTTTCAAGCTATTCACTAGTGGACATGGGTGATAATTGTCAAGGATATATTATTTCAGAGGAGTGCTTTTGTTTTTTATGCAGTGTATTATTCCAAAATCGGCTTTGCTCTCAACATATTTAGTGCCAATACAATAGTGTAGATGTGTAATCAACAAATATTCTATCATTTTAAACCATTGAAAAGCCTTAATGCCCCTGTAAGAGAATGAATAGGCGTATTAACATAGAAACGTCCATTTTCCTACTAAATTGGCCTCCATTATTCTTAACTTGGTATATGTGAGATATTATCGAAGGATGGGATCCCAAAGTTTCGGTCAATGTTCCTAAATAATGTTTTAACATATGTGGAACAGGTATTTTCAAGTTTTATGTAACTCTGCTATCATGAGTCTCCAAATGTCGCTCAGGATATCGGAATTTCTCAAAGGTTAATGCTATCATCTTGAACTGATTTTAAAATTATATTTTATATCCCCAAATCGAGACCAGTGTATCAAAAAACATAAAAATCTTGACCTTTTTGATGTAGTAACATTTACTTTTAAATTTACGGTCATGAATTGCAAAAGATCATTTCTCACCTACCTATATTTGCTACTGTTTCCATATAAGTCCTCTTAAAATATGTATGTAGATTTTTAAAAGCAGTACATTTTAATCTTGATAAGACAGTAAAACTTACTATATATTTCTGTTTAAATAGTAAGGCTTGAATGCACATAAACAGCTATAACATTTCAATTTATTTATATATAATATCGAGTGAGGCATTAGTCAAAATATTGGATGGGCGAATGAAGTGAAATCGTTCCCCAGGAATCCCAAATAATTTTCAACTTACTTGAAAGAAAGAAAATAAAGTAATCTTCAAACATCGGATGTATTAATATGGATAGCAAATTGCCTTTTATTGTTGTTCTTCCAATAAAATTACTGGAAACAGTAGACCGTACCTATTTTTTGTTTGTAGATAGAAAAACCCATGCTGGAGTCGCCTGAATTAAATGAAACTTTTTTCCATCACTTTAATCTCTTAGCCGAAATTTTATTCATTTTGACTTGCTTCTCTTTCGTCATTATAGATCAGCCAGTCTTTGCACCCATATCCCTCAATTGTCCTTAGGCGTCTTTCTCCTTTTTTTCGCATCAGGGGCCTGAAGCAACCCTGTGCTAGCTAGGTACACACCATTATAAATTCTTTCCCTAATATATTGATGGAATAAGCTTAAAATATATCCTAGGCTTTGAAGAGAGAGCGAGAGAGAGAGAGAAGTATCACGATCAAATTATAGGGATAGAGAGAGGAAGATGTGACTCTAGGGCTTCCTTCATTAGCCTTTTATGTCTCCCAGCGCCACGGCTTTAGAGCTCGTTAAAGGCACCTCGCGACTACGCTCATTGACAAGAAAGGAGTCCACCGCGTTCAAAGGGAAGATTAAATTAGCGCTGCCTGGATAGCTGAAAAAAAGGATAGCGTCATTAAGCGAAGGCTATTTATGGAAAGCGGCAATGAAGCCTGACAATTTTTCTTTTTGTCATCGTGATAGTAGTGGTTTGGGTTAATAAGAACCTTTTTTATGGCCGGTCTTTCGATATCATTAAAATTGATGACAGGAATATTTATGGTTATTTGTTCGCACCAATATTATTTAATTGCCAGGTTTTAACTATTTTATATTTTGACCTATATTCTTTGTAAATTTATCATTTCTAATATTATAATATCATATTGGTCATTCACAGGATTACATATAAGTATTAACAACCTTGCTATTCTATTTTTAGCTAAACTAACCAAACATAGAGCGTGATCAGTGAGGAAAGAATAGATATAATAAAGTTTATCTTGAGATTCGAAACTAAAGTAGGGATAATAAAGTATGCAACTGGTAGCGCTAAAACAGTGAAACCTAAATTAATTGAACTTACTGTATTTAAACAATAAATACCCATGCATTAGAACTAGGAAAGAAGCAAGGGTAGCACGAGAGGAGAGGATGTGTAAGATATACGAATAGGGTATGTATAACCCTATATAAAGATTATTCTAATCCATGGAATATTGAAAATCCAAACAATTTATTTTTTCCAAAGAGCTACAAAAAAGAAGAAATCGAAAGGAAAAAATCCGGAAAGGACTCGCTTCTCTCCTCTTAGCCAGTAAATATCTACCTCAGAAGTCAATAGGTAATATTTAATGGCGCATAAATGCGTGTGAACCACCAGCATGACTGTATATATAATAGTTCTCTAGGAAATATAGCCAGCTATAAATTTAAGGCATTTGGAACAGCACTAAAATGGCTCAAAGCTTAGCAAAGGCATTTTGAGCAGTAATAAAATGACACAATACATATTTAAGTCATTTTTGACCAATACTAAAATTGCAAAACTATAACTATTCGGCATTTTGATCAGTATTAAAATGGCCCAAAGACTATCTAAGACACTTTTAGCAGCAGTAAAATTTCCCCAAACATATTACTAAGGCATATTGAGCAGTTCAATTACGTAGTTGCTAATGATATTGCATCAAGGAGCTACCTATTTAGGATAATTAATGACTTAAAAATGCTTTGTTACACTCCTGTGATGGAGTGTTTTGTATATATAAGTTCTCCAAATTAAGCCAAGATCACCTCCTAGGAGGGTCCTAATTCGACTATCAGGATATCTCCATTGCCAAGCTTGTTCACGATTGGAAAGAACTATACGTGAACGATTTAGTGCCAAGAGTGAGGCGAAGACATTTTAATAAATTATTCAATAAGAAAAAAGTTGGGAAGAAGCTCTATTTCACGAAGAACAGCTTTTCAGATATGCTCCACTTTCTACGGAATAGAAATAATGATTGGTGAACAGTGGGTCAAAGTGATATCCTTTAATGAAGCTACATTCCTCTAGTTGGAGCTTCTGGATGTTCTCCAGTAAAAGGAGAAAAAATAGCACTCTAACAAGACCTGTGTCCAGTCCACAGTGAGACATCCGGACACACTCCTTTCCTGGGACTACTTCCCATTAATGCTTACTGGAGCACTAACAGTTTTGCCAAATAATACTGTTAAGATCGCAAAATGGTACTAAAAGGTGCTTCATCAGCATCTATTTCCAACAGTTCAAGACCAATTTTGCAATAATAAATGAATTTATCAGCATTATGGCGTAGCTTGCAAAAAGTAAAAGCAATAGCAATGTTCTTGGCTGAAAATAAGAGCGAACTTTGTTAATATTGGATCAAGAATTCGTCAGAGTTCAAGCAAAGAGAGAATCTTGGGATGAAAATAACACTAGCGTTTGATAAAGTGAAGCCATCCAATTGTGTGCTATTGCGGCTGTTTATTTAACAAAATAGAGTAATATGAGTCAGGATATTATCCCAAATTTAGTTTTTGTATGCCAAAACGAATAGAAGTAGTCCAAAATAACAAAGGACATTAGTGTAAATATTTACTGTGTTCATCAATTGACTTTATTTATGAAAGAAATGGGGTTGTGCTTTAAATTTTTGTATATTTCACCTTCAAATTTTGATACAAACATATCAAAACAAAATGCAACGTTTTGACTAGTTCTATTGCTTTTTTAATGAAAAAACTCTTGTAGTCTCAAAACTTTTGCCCATTACTAAAAAATAACTGAAAAAGTTACATTTAATGAAATTGAGATTTTAACCAGATTTTTTCACATATTTTAACTATTAAAAGAAATATCCTTGCTTATATGAAGAAAAAACAAAATAATTTAGAGAGTGTCATAACAGATGTTAACTCTAAATCCAGGATGTAAAAAGGCTAATAACCATTTTTCATATGACTGTGGCGTGCAAATGGACCATCCATTAATGATATCATTAAAATTTAAAAGATATTTTTAACATTAATTAGAAAATATAATTCAAAACTAGACAGTACACAGCTGATGAAGAAGACTAGACATAAAATTGAGGATGAAAATAAAAGAAAATATTATATAAAAACATATTCACTAAACGCAAATCTGCATTAGCAAAAGCCGAATTTAATTTTGTATTTGTATCCATAGCGATGTTAAATAAGGAATGAGGTTTTCAAAGAATACATTGGCTCAATTTGATGGAGTTTCTTAGATAATCAAAAAATTCTATAATGGGAACTAATTTGGGGTTAAATAAATAACGAAATTTCTGAATATAGGTTTATCTAATTATTAAGACGTACTCAAATAAAAGCAAAATAGAAATCTTTTTTAAATTAGTTGAATTAATTATTATGTATATAGATTTGTAGAGTATATACTATTCATCTGCTCGCTTGGTGTTTCTACTGGCACATCTTCTCCTGGTAGGGTTTTGCCAAGGATCATAACTTCTAGTATGAAGTTTAACACTAAATTATACCTATCCTAGGGGATTTTATCTTAGTCGTGTTTAGTAATGTCAAAATGTGTGGGAGAGAAATAGACTGAGTGTAGGCAAGAGAAGATTCGAGACAGATATGGCACCTGAATTCCAAAATATTCCCTCTTAAATGACACACAAGATGTATATGTTAATATATTTATATTACTATATAATCATTTTATGTATTTATGTATTATCACCTAACGCTAACCTATTTAGCCCAGAATCTGGTTTATATCATCCACTGCCAACTACATGTAGGCCAATTTATGGTATTGATCTTATAATGCCAAATGTCTGTAGCCCAACATCGTTGCTAATCGCACAATCAGAATTACCTGCCCTCCAATATCTGTTATTTCAAGGCTAGTAAAAACAATATGTAACCCAAAATCAATATTTTGGGCCGATTTAAAATTATTGTTGCCAAAAAATGCTATCAATATTTTAATACGAAAGAGTTGTAGCTCAATTTATATTGTTCATCGTTCAAAGCAAACTAATCGTAGTTTAGTAGAAAGGTAGGTATTATGAACTAGAGAAAGAGGCATACGAAGAAAAGGCAGGGATCAAGAGGGTTTAATGAACTAGGTACCCAAGGGTGTATGCATTTTTGCATTGTTCATTGGTCAATTTGTAAGTTTTCATTACTAAAAGGCGCATAAAATGTTTAGTTTACGTTTGCTCTTTCATTACTGGCTCCAGGCCTTAATTTTTCTGAGATGCTAGATGTCGAAAATAGTTTCATTCTTTGCTACGTATTTTATTGCCCTACCTTCGTACTCACTAGCTAAGCCTAATAATTATTGCTTTCATCTGTCAAAACAACTCATTCATTGCTCAATTACACCACAAATTTATTTCCCAATTGGTTCAAATATATTATTATGAAATCATAGATTTCTGGGATAGCGTAACTTTTTGTCCAATTTTAAGCCAGGACATATAAAGCTCCTGGAGAGAATATTCTAGGACAAGAGAATTGGATTTTCGGCATTTATTCAGATTCAAACTCATTTGTAAAATGTAAGAATCCAATGTTAGTGAGGAAATTAGATTTTTGAACATACCTAGAGGGTTGCCACCTCCTCAGACAACCGGGAATAAGAATATTTATTAAATTTCTAACGGCCGCTTTTAGTAACTCAATGATACTACAATCAGATGTGCATGAACAGGTCCCGATTCAGGGGGGAGAGAAATGTGAACAAAGATCTCCCAGACTGGTACATTGAGTCAAATGTAGTTGACAAATAAATAAATTGTGAGTAGAAGAGGAAATGTAAATATTTACCTTCTATATTATTATTTTCTCCATTTAACTTTCCTCCTATTCATTTAACCATAAATTTAAAGCTCAACTTTTTGCCCAAATTTGTCTTCTATATTATCTTATAAATTTCTTTGGTTTATTCATGTGGCCATAAATTTGTTTCTTTTATTCTGTTTTTGAAAAACTTCTTTTCTTTTATGGAAGTGAAAAAAAGATGTGTGTGAAAGAAGGTGAAATATTAAAAAGGTTGAAAAATCAACTTTACATACCGATTAAATTTATAAGATGAAATTCTTGATTTTCTTCGTATGACTTCATGAATTTTGTATTTGCTTTGTTTTATTAATAATAAAAAGCAACAATGAGAATGTTGTTAAGTTGCTTAGGAAGACAGATTTGTGAGGAAAGTAATTTCTTTATGTATTTATTGATAAAATAAGTAAAAACAATGGAAACCATCGTGTTTCCAAACATAGATTCACTTGAGTGGTTTTAACCGTCAAATTGTTATTATGGAACGGCCGTTGGGGCAATTTATAAAGGATATGCAATGTGTTTGATGAGTGTGGCTCATAAAACCGCTCACTTCGAAACTAATATACAATTTTCTTATCCTTACGTTTCTGTCTACTTCTCTTAAAATTATTTTCCTACCTTAACTATTGAATGCATATATTCTAAATTGTTTATTTTATTTTATTACAATAAATTGCAAAACTTATAAAAAGGTCAGTAGTTGATAATTAGATCTCTAATTTGATCGCTAAAAAATTTATGTAAAGAAAGAAACGAGAGAGTAAGTTCCAAAGATATAAATAACCTTAAATATATACTGAGATTTTTTTTAATCAGTCACAACAGTAATATTAGCTAAGAAACGAAATATGGAATTCAATCCAATTATGAGTACCGAAACTGAAAATCTACATTTCAGTTGAACAAAATTTGAGAAAAAGTGTCTCTTGAAGAGTTGGTCCATTGTATCAAAATCCCGGATACCACTTAACCCAATTAAAGCATTCCTCGATAGGGTTTATATGTAAATTTAACATTACACTTGCCCAACAACGCCAAATAGAGATGGAAATATAAGGATGTTGTTTATTATTTAGTTCTTATTTAACATAAATGTAAAAAAGGAGGTAAATATGATACAAGGTTATTATATATTAGATATTTCACTGAAAGAAAATTATAGTTAAATTTCTATAGATTTAAAGGAGGTTTAATTTTCGAGTTATCCAAGCTCACACTGGATTATGATGATGGTATGTTTTTCCAAACTTGTCCCTTAAAGTCAATACTAATTCTTCCTAAATGCTTCATTGCTTTTAATACTATGCGTTTTGTATACTTTTTATTGTTATATCCACTTTGGTAATAATTGTTACGTATCTCACAAAACTAAGGATACAAAAATAAGAGGAATTCATTAGTTTTACTAAGTGCTTATTTATTTTAATAAGGTAATGGGAGATAAAATTAATAGAATTTATGTATTTTATATATTGATCGAAATAATAGCAGCGTAGGAAAAGCATGTTCAAAAAGCCGTCTGTAGGGGTTTCGCATACAAAACCAAAAATCACTCAATCCTTTTCAGAATATAATTAAAATGGTAAATTATCATGAAAAGTTGAAAAAATCATGACACCGAAAGAAACTATGAATGAGGAAATGGATGTCAGTGAAGAATGGGAAATCCTTTTTAAAATTTCAGCTGTTGCACAGTAAATACAGTAGTTTTAATTTTATATCCTTATTTACCCGTTATAAGTAGGTATTCTTGTCCAGACTAATTTTTAAGGCAAGTAATTATGGTTGCCGACGACATCTGTCAATAATGCAAATATATGTTTCAGCGTTAGTTGATTTATAAATATATTTCTCAATCTTACCACTTTCCGTGCTAATTCCCACTGACCACCCGATATGAATTTGCATATATAAACAGTTAATTATTTATTCTTTCTTCCAAATGGTTTTCAGGATTTTCTCTAAATGATAAACCGTCTTAGTAAAAAGCCTTAGTAGTCCCTATCTCATATTAACTTTTTATGATGTGTTAGTTTCTAATGAATTTCTTAAAAATCATGTTCAAAGAGTCTTATTAATCTTTATCATAAACTCTCAGATAAGAGAGTTTCAATAGTTTCGAGTTATCGAAATGATTTCCTTTCGAATCTTTTATATATTTATGTTTTGGACATATGTGTCAAATTAAGGGATATATTTTGGCTACAATTTTTCTGCAGATTATAATTAGCTAGTGTCTTCCTAGACCACACGAATTAAGAAGACATCTAGACATCATAGGTTAATGTTTGTCAATAGGAGGTAGATTCTCATCTTTAAATATTAGATAGAAAAATAAAATTTTCGATATTTTTATCAAAATATTTAATCGTAACGGAAAATTTTGCACCCTCGAGTTTAGATAAAATGCCTTCCTACACATTTTTTTCACTAAGTTAGATAAAATGGATATTAAGCGGGCTTTAAAATAGCGAAAATATCGTTAAATTTATCATCAGAAGGTTTTAAGGTTTGAAAAGATATAAAATATCGTTCAGTATCATTATTCATATGAATGAAATCGTAATTTATTTTCAATACCAATATTGTCAGTTGGAAATATAATATAATCCTTACCTTGATCGAAATAAGGGAAAGTATCACTCTCAAATTTTGGCGTGATTGGTGAATTAGGCAAAGGAAATGGTTATTTGGCAAAAAAAATAGCAAGCTACACAAAAATATATGGAAAGACACGAGAAAACAAAAATAAAATCTTTCATAAATACAGAGGTCGAAATAAGTTTAAAACATTAAATATGAAAAGAAATATGCCTGAGCCTTCTATTACTCGTAGGTATTAATGTTATGAAAGATGCTTTTTAACGGCACCGCTCAGATACTTTTAATTTAAACATATTTGTGCTCGTTTTACTAAAATGATAACGCCGGTTCACTGTTAATAATAGGAGAAAATTCTGAGAAATTTCTTTCAACTTTATCATCGCCAGAAATCTTTCCACATAACTTTCTAAAATAAAAATTTTCTCATTTAATTTAAAAAATTATTTTTACAAGGAAATTATTGATGAGCCAATTTTTTTTCTTGGATTTTTTCCACGAAATTGTTCAGAGTGAAACTCTTTAGATCCATTAAGAAAATCATTTCACTTAAAGTTTTTATTTTAAGAAAGAAACACTGATGGACTAATGGCAACTCAGGTGAAATTAGATTTTATAGGAACTGCCTCCCAGAGAGAGGGTAGCAATTTCGCCGAGTTAACCTTTTAGTTTGTTTTTATAGTGTCCCCAAATGGTTCCTTCCAACCCCTATATGTGAACAAATTTCTATAAAAATACTTGCCTTTGTAATTTTCGCTTAAAAAGTATCTCTCTGTAAAATCTTATTCAGTCTTTCTCATTTTACTATGCATTGATCGCCACATTCTTAGGCCAAATATGGCAACTTTTTTTTTAATACAACACTGATTCAACTAAAAATCCACTCTATGAACCAGTTCCATGAAAATATCAATCTACTTGTGCATCTTTCAGGAATCATTCTTTCAAACACTCTTTTACATATTCTTGTACATTATGTAAGCGAACTCAATGAAAAAACGAGACTAAGACAACAATTTAAGAACGGCCTTGACAGGAAAAACACTACCTTTAGATTTGCATTCGATGAAACTCTGTTAACCCATGGATCTGAGTAGTATTTCCACGACCCTACCTGAATAGGGCTTCCGATTGATTGTCTTTTCAATCTAAACGAATATTTTAAAGCATTTACCTAATTAAAAAAAATCGAACTACCAAAATTTAGAATAAGTGTTAGATAATTGATGAGAAGTCCATTTGGTATTTAACTTTTGCGAAATCGTCTCCGAGGTGAAAGTGAATTTCATTTTAAGGAAGAGAATTTCTGAAAATTAATTAATACATACATTTTTATTGCTAATTCAATAATAAAAATTAATATTCTTCTATTGCTCCTACAAGATGTTATATCCAGATTGGGTGATTGATTCATGTCAGCCGCTAACACTCTCTCTAATCAAACAGCGCCTTTTCCACTATTCCTCTCTCGCAAAGATTATGTTACCATATCCTTCCTTTTATGTTAATCATGGCCTTCCTCCCCTTACTCTCCAATTTCGCCTTTATATTCATCATTGTTCTAAAAACATTGACCTTAAGCCTTCTAATAACATGCCATACCAGGGCAATCTCTTATCTATTAAATATTTCGATACACGGATTATTTTAACTGTATTGACTCTTGATGCTATTTTTTACTCATGAGATATCCACATCTTTTTCGCAAAAAGTTCTTCTTCACATCGACTGATAAATCATCTGGCGTAAATTAATTTCCTCTTTCTTTTATGTCAAGGGCAGTCTTTATTGATTGCCTAATTAATTCGTACAATTATCCCTCAATTTCCATTCCCTTATCTCTTACTCTTGAAGCAGTTTAATCATTTAATAGATATAAAAATAATCTTTTTCGTTCTCACCTTGATTTATTCGTCATCTTTTAGTGTGATTTTAATTATTTTTTTCTCTATTTATATATTATGTATATACTTTTTTCTCCCTTGTCGTTTTTATTTTCTCATACGTTTAATTTAGTAACCCAAAATTTGAAATCATTTATCTTTCCTTCACAAATTTATTTGATTTTTCCAGAAATAGTTTTTATCATAATATTATCCCCTATCAGACACTTTTGGCTTTACCTTTCTTCTTGACATTCAATTGTCTATGTGAATTCCTACAACACTGACTAAATGAGATATATCGAAAAATGGAAAATTAGAGGGGCAGAAAAGTGTCTACAAAAAAGTTAATGCCACAGATAAAACAATAAAAGTGATAACCAAAGCCATACAAATAGAGGACGACGACGGCAATGTGCTAAAAAATGTAATAGCCCTCAACACCTACTCACTAGTTTTAAGTTGAACCTACTGTGCTTTTCCCACCGTTATTAATTCATTCTATTTTTATATCTCTTCATTCTCTTTCTTTAAATTTCGTTTGAATTTCCTACTCTCTTATCTTTAACAGTTTATCTTTGTGCCTAACTTTGCTTTCCTCTTCTTTCTCTGTAGATCAAAAGGTCTAACACCACCAACCTTCGCTGCCTCCTAACAGTTTTAATCATTATCTCATTATGGAACAACATAAACATAAGATTAGGTTAGACTTACTCATTCGAATATATAAGGCTAGGTTACCTTTACTCATTCGACTACATTAGTTTAGATTAGCCTTACTCATTCCACTACCAGACTCCGCACGCTGCTGTTGTTTGTTGCTCCTGCGAAGTTTATTTCTCTCTGTGTAACCAATAAACTCACAGAATTGCGCTTGGAAGAAAATGGTATTAGAGTTTTGCTTCGTGGTGTTAAAAGCAAAAAGTTTCTACAAGCGTTGCAGTGAAGGAAATTTGCGATAATGAAGAAGGCACAGTCAGTCAGGCAAAAATCTAGAGGTCATACAAACGTTTCAACTCTGGAGATCTTACACTTGACGATCATCCACGTTCCAGCCAACCATCAACCTCTGATAGCAAGGCTTTGCTGGCAGCATTTTAAAGTTGAACCTTTTGCAAGCAGCCGTGATGTTGAGAAAGTTTTTGGAGTTTTACCCGATCAGACTGTGTTTAAGCGAATATATCACAAACTTTAGTGGATATTCATAGATTAATATATTATCTGGATGCACTATCTCTGAAAATTATGGGAAATTTATGATGAATGAGCTGGCAACTCTTTTCTTATATCTATTTCACCTTTACACATAAGGGAAATATGGTTATCCAGTAAATAACATGTATCACCAAGCCGTATAAATGACCGCCTATTAAATTATTCATCGTCATTCTTTACTATTGAATTATCTTTAATGTAAAGATGAATTAAGTCTTAATTGAATTTCTAAACTTTAGTCATAATATTAAAAATAGATACTTTATCTTTCATTCATTTTGTTACATTAGCAATTTGGAAGAATTATAAAAATTCTCTTAGTTTTAGAAAAGCTTCTTTATATTTATTAACTTAATTGTTAAAATTTGAAAAATTTCCCGATCTCTATTTTTGGGATAATTCATATACTTTTGTATTTAAAAATAGGTGTTTTAATTTAGAAACGGATTTTGGAATTCAAAGGCGATTTCCCCAAGTCATTGGCGATTTAATGTTTATTGTTTTTATGCCGTGTTTCTTGAAATCAGACATATAAGTTCAGCACAAAATGTTATATAGTCTAGGAGGGGCGGTCAATAAGTTTTGCGAATCGTTAGGGCAAAACAGAGAGAGGGGGATGGCTGTTTGTGGGGTTGTTAGGACAAGTTATAAAAAGTCAGGACCTGCAGCAGCACGCTCCTGCCTCGTCTATTTAAGAAGCAGTAGCTGATCCCAGATCGTCAGTCACATATTTTTCAACAATGGAGAAGGTTGAGCACCGCGCAGTGATAAAATTTTTGACCAAGGAAGGCAAGAATAAAAAAGTGAGCAATGAACGCATGGTTGCAGTGTACACCGACACCGCCTCTTCATATGCAACCATTGCTCACTGGAATAGGGAGTTCCGCCATGGTTGTGAGTCCCTTGAAAATGACCCCTGTCCAGGACGCCCGTCAGACGTGACCAACGAGGACAATGTGGCCCGTGTGGAGACGATGATCCTCGAAAATCAACGGGTGAAGGTCGAAGAAATCGAGCGAGAACTTGGAATATCTCATGGAAGTGTTATCAACATCATCCACGACATTTTGGCCTTGACCAAGGTCTCTGACCGTTGGGTCCCTAGCAACCTCACGCCCGATGATCGACTTCAACGTCGTTGAAGTCCACAAGGCCAGAGTTGCACAAGCTGCCCTCCGCGAGTGCGGATTCGAGAAGCTCAACCATCTCCCCTACAGTCCAGATCTGGCCCCTAGCGACTACTTTCTATTCCGCCAGCTCACGGCTGCACTGCGTGGACGGCGGTTTGGGGACGATAGAGGATGTCCAGCTCACCGTCCAGGAGTCAATTAAACAGCAGTCGGGAAATTTCTGGTTGTCGGGAATTCGAAGCCTCAGAGACAAGTGGCGCAAGTGCATTGAAGTCGAGGGTAGTTATATTAAAAAATAGTAAAACACTTTTCCTCATATCTTGTTTCCTTTTATCTGAATTGAAAAACTTATTGACCGCCCCTCGTATATCAAAAATAAACGCCATATAGCACTCTCACTATTTAAGGCGATAAAATTTTTAATAATGGTGTTATGACGAAAAATAAATTGGTTGCTATCTTGGCAGACACATTTTAAGTGGTAGTTTGCATCATATTGTATTATATTTAATTTTGAAGTGTTTTGTTCTTAATTAAAATATGATATGGATATTTCAAATTAATCAATATTAAATAAAATATGATTAATGAAATATATCATTAGAAGCTAGGCATATAGGTCTGAAGTCAAGAAACACGCCATAAAACCAATAAACTTTAGAGCGCCTAACGACTTCTTACAATGGCCTTTGAATTCGAATTTACTGCTATCATTTGAATTGTTAACACTACTATATTATTTAATAATAGCGCAGGGTGCAACCCCTACATTTAAAGGTTGGTATGGAAGCGGAGCCCTTTATTTCAAAATTCCCTTCCAAATGATATATAATATAATATGATGTGATTCCATTATCCTGACAAAAAAAAGCACTTTTTCAGAATGTGTCCAAGAAAAAAATTAAAGGGTGGGCATTTTCTGCAATTTACCAAATTAATTTACCCCAGGAGTTAAAATACTATTGTTTTATAGTTATGAACTAGATGTTAAGGACAGTCTTATTTTAGTATCATTTAGTTAATAGTTTAGCTTAGGGAAGTCCATCGAGGTCGATTGATGACGGAGTCCTCAGGGCAGTCTCCGACCTTAATCAGGGTCAGTTTGCTGAGGAAATCAAACCTGCACTAGATTTAAACGAGTTAGAAGGTGTGCTCACTTCAGACCCGTATTTTGACCAAGGGAAGAAGATTCCTGGTAGCAGGAGAGGACTCAAGACGACCAGACTTCATCCTCGGCTGCATGGAGTTGCCGAGACCCTGGTCTGCTAGTGGTTGCCTATAGTCGCCCCCAGTCCTGGTTTTATTTTCTAGATTATTATTAATACAGGTTTGTCCTAATTTAATTTTTACTATAAGATTTAGAGAATCAAAACTTTGGTAACCATTGAGCAACTGTTTTCTGCTAAATTGAATAAATCAATTTGTTAGCTAAATCGTCACGAACAAAGCTATTTGCCCTAGAATTTTTTCATCAAAAACTGTTCTATTATCTATTCTATAATATTTCATAGTGATAGAACTATAAAATTTAAATGATCGAAACTTATGAAACCATTAAGCAAATGTTTTCTGCCAAATAAAATAAATCATTTTTTAGCTAAATCGTCACAAATAAAGCTATATACACTAGAATTATTTTCATCAAAAACTGTTCTAGAATTTGTCTCTACGACTCTTGTTCATCTCAAAGCCATTAGAAGATTTAGCACAAAACTATAAACGCAGAAATGTCTGAATTACTGTTGAATACTCTTTAATAGTTATCGTATGTTAACCTTTGTCGTGCATAACAGACCTAAGACCAACAAAGAAACTTTAGACAAGTTTTCAATTTTCACTATAAAAGAATTCTAGAATTTCAATCATTGAATCTTATAGTAATCATAAAACAATTGTTTCTTTCAAAATTATCCGAAAATCCTACTTGGTTATGTCCTCTTTATTCAATTTCGTTTGGTAGTACCTGTATTCAGGCAGAGCCCAATGATATTTGGTGGTACAACCAATAATTAAACTAATCGTTATCAAAATGTACCAATCTGGTAGCACTTACCAAACAAACGCAGTTACTTCCAAACAAACGCACTTACCTAGTAGGTCGCTGATACCTACATTATATCTATCCACGATAGCCGCTAGTTATTTATCCATTATGCTATATAACTCCTTAATTAACTAGGTTTCTCTTTGCCCAGTGGCTAATCTCTGGTACTTCTACTGCATTTACCCTATAAGAAAAAATATTTTTGGCCTATGGAATTTGCGCTTTCCCTTCTCTGTCTGACGACCCTACTTTCGTGTCCATAACCTTCTTTCTTCTAATGGCTCATTTTTCTTGTTGGCCCGAATCCTATAACTTACATATGTCAGACCCACGTACACATGAATTCCTTACTGCCTTTTCAAAGCTTTTTCTATCTTTTACATATGAAGTCGATAGTTGATGTTGCCAGATGAAATTGTTACCATCTACTATGAATCTGTAGTCCTAAAACAAATGACTTAAAGGGAAACGTTAAAATTTACAACTAGACGAAAAATACATATATTGCGCCCATTTAAATGGGCAAAATGCCCTCGTGGGCTAATTTGTTCTGCTCACATGATGGCCAAATTTTATGTTTGGTATGTTGAAATAGAGCGGCTGACCCTACCATTCTCGTTTCTAGATGCGAATTTTAACATTTGGATTAAGAATTCCGCATAATTCCAAGTGTGAAATTGTGTCTGAAGAAACATCAAATGAAAATCAGTAAAATAAACGATTATGTAGCCTTTGTGTGCGAGAAGAAAATATGCAAAAATAATATGGGTGAAAAAAAAACACATGGTTAGAGAGAGTGTTATTCTTTAAATAAGATTATTCTCTTTATTTATTCGTGGTCACAGGAGTATATCAGAATAAAATACTGTTAAAAGGAACCGGAAATGGGCACTCTACAGCAGTTGATTTCAACAATTACTTAAGAGTGCTAATAAATGCATGATATACGTTTAACCGAACCTAACTTTTCTTAATCTAACCTAGAGGTAAGAATGCATAGTATAGCCTAACCTAACCTTACCTAGCCTAATATGTTTTATTTTTAGATATGCGCCTCATCACTACTCGCTACGACTACAGTTATCGGAGGACCGGGATTGACGGTCGAAATCGATGAGACCTGCTACAGTAAAAGAAAATAAGAAAGAAGGAGACTGCTACCACAGCAATGGGTATTCGGTGGTGTATGTAGGGAAACAAAGGAAGTCTTCTTGTATGCCGTCGAAAGAAGAGATGAAGAGAGTCTTTTGTCCTGCATTAAGGCACAAATACGACCAGGAACGACAATAATAGGTGACAAATGGGCAGCCTACCAAAATATAAGAAAACTACAAGGTACAATTATATTGATAAAGCGGTGAACAACTCAGAAAATTTTGTTGATCCCCTCCCACTCAAGAATCAGAGAGTCAAGGCACGCCGTAAAACAAAGAAATAAAGGACATTGCGCGACCCACCGTGAGATGGTCGATTCCTACTCATGTGAAATTATGTGGCGAAAACGCAATAGAAATGAAAATTTGTTTAAAAAAAATATTATTGGATATATCTAAATACAAATGAATGTTCTAACAAATAATAAAGGTACTGAACAATAATACTGGCAAATCCTATAGCAGTTTAAGTGCATTTCATTTACTTTTCATTTTATCTTAAAGATTTCGGACAAACCAAAATTTTATGTTTGAAATTTCGTTTTTTAGATCCTTCCTTTCATTTCTACAAATAATAAATGTTATATTCATATTCAGCACTCAAAACTGCATTATTGGCGAAACTCTGGTACAAAAATTCGCCTGCAGTCAAATAGAATAGACTTACATTTCTTTTTGTTTTCTTCTATTTAATTTCTATAGACTCGAAATTGCCCTTACATAGTTACACTTAGCTATGGCTGGATTTATTTCTGATGTGATCTTGTTTTGTTTAATTTAAGAATTGTAACCCTAATAAAAGTAAAGTGAGAAATTTCCGTAATACGATACACATAATTGGTGTAATCATATAATTTTGTTAAATTTAATCTTGGAGAGATACTCTATTAACTATTATTCGGAAAACCGTATTTTTTGTGAATAATTATGATATTTTATTTTATTATTTCTAAAAAAATTAATTAAACAAAAGTAAACATTAGCCATTAATAAGTAAACTCCCTTCACCCATTAAAAACTTTGTATGCCTAGAATGAACCAAAAAAAGCTCTATGTGCATAAAGCTTCCCAAGTAATATAATTTGCTTTTTCACTGAAATATCAAATTTTGTAAATGGAAATTCTTTAAGAGTATTTATCTATCCATTAATTTGCATCAAAATGTCAGCAATCACCTTTAATGACAGTTTTTTGGCGCAATAAATTCCCTACCTATGGTTGTATATTGGCAAAAAACACTACTGACTAAAAAAAACGGTACCTAAACCCCACAAAAAGTGCAGATATATAGCAAAAGCGTTAGCAATTATGCAGATCGGTGTCAAATCTCTCAAGAAATTGGTTCTCGACTCAATTAAAAGAATATTGTGGACCATTCGATATTTGAGTAAGTATAAAGTAAGCATACACAACAAACGTTTTGGCTTCAAATATATTTCTTCAGAAACAGAATTTCGAAAAATTATATAAAATAATTAGCAGATAACATTTTAATCTGAAATATACTTCTTTCAAAAATAATATCTTGAAATTATATGAATGTTTATGTATCATTTTGCCATGAAATGTATGTTCAAAAAAATGAAATAATGTATGATTGTAAGAATAAACAACGAATATTTTTTATTTCAAATTCGATTCCTTGCAACCAGACTTTTGGATTCTCTTCTCACTGACAAGCTTTCTAATGTTAGGAGTGGTGCTTGATAGTGCAGAACGAATATCACTTTTCACTGCAAGCCGATTCCTCTGTCTCGACTTAATGTGCAACAAACATGTAAATCCACTCTCGCACATGTAGGTGATGCAAATAGTAAAAGACATTTAACTGGATGTGATGACAAATTTGGGTTACTACCAATCATAGTGGCCCAAAATCTTTCCATGGTAGACTGCTGGTACACATCTTGAGAAGCCAAATCACTTTTCAGCTCCAAGAATTCCTCCTGCAGATCCTCTGGAATGCTATGAACATTTGCTGTGAATGGATTCCTGATGAAGGATAACTCATCTGTTGTCATGTTCACCTCTGGAAAGTATCGCTGAAATTCATCCCGCAGCTTTCGTAAAGGCTCGAGAATTTACATCTGAATGCCTTTCTTTTCTCCGAGCATGGCATCCAGACATGGAAACTGAACCAAATTGCTACCTTCGACTCGTGTGATCCGGAGTTCTAATTTCTCAAGAAAAGCCTCGATGATGCCTTGGTGAGTGAACAGATTTTCACAAATCCCTTGCAGTTAAAGATTCAGTTTGTTCAAGATTCCAAAAATATCAGTGAGATATAAAAGTTCTAATTCTGACTGTGTTAGCATAATTCTTAAATCCTGTTTCCCTTGAGACTGGAGAAATAGTCAAATCTTCTTTCAGTTCCAATATTCTGTTAAACACGTTCCCTGCTGACAACCACCATACTGAAGTGTAGAACAGCAACACCTCAAAGTCGGAACCCATTTCCTGACATAATATTCTGAACAGCCTAGTGTTCACTTCTGACGATTTGATATAATTAACCACCTTCACTAGTCCTTTGAAAACGATGTTCAGGTGATCAGGTAATGTTTTTGATGCCAATGCCTGTCTGTGAATGAAGCAGTGAACGCCAGTTACCAATGGAGCACGCTGTTTCACCAATGCTTGGAAGCGTGATCTTGAGCCTAGCATCGCAGGTGCACCATCAGTGGTAACACCAACTAAATTTCCCTAATCCAGGCCGTTTGCTTCAAAGAAACTGTTGACAATTTCTAGGTCATCCTGAGCCCGCGTGGTGGTGTCAAGAGTCTTACAAAAAAGAATTTCTTCTTTGAAGTCTTGCTCAACCATATATCGCGCAAACACCATTAGCTGAGAGCAGAGCGAGACATCAGTTGAGTCATTCAACTGTATTTCAAACAGTGGAGATTTCTTTATTTCATCCACAACTTGTTCACTGATGTTTTGTTAGATTTCTTTTATCCGTCTCAATAGAGTATCGTTAGATACAGATACATCATTTAACTTCCGTGCTGCGTCCTCGCCAACAACGAGCCTCACCATTTCTTTTGAAAAAGGGTAGCACAAGCTGCTCAAAAATTGTATGAGGATTCTTGTGTGCGACTTTGTATGCAACAATGTAGGAAACACGCACTGCATTGGTGGTTTTTTCATGGAATTTACCTGATGCGTCAAGGCGCTGCCGCTTGAGAGATGATAAATTGTGTTCGAAATAAATTTTACTATTTTGCAACAAATTGGGATGACACTTTTAAAGATGGAGTTTAAGCTTATCTGGCTTCATTGACTCATTTTAAAGAGTTTGTAACAAATAACACACTATGGTAACTCCATGTCATCTTTTTATTGACAAGTGAAGCCAAATTCAAAGTAGTCCTCTAAATACTTCCGCTTAACCATCCTTCCCGCCATTGTTATTTCTTTAGATCTGTGAGCAGAGCAACGAAATATATCAGTTATAAGTTTAGTTTGCCAAAAATAATGATCACGCGTAAATCGTAATAATACACGCAAATAAAGCACCATGTGTCATAAACAGCATAAACTATAAAACACATGAAAAGTGCAGCTGCCAATCAAGGAATGAAAATATTATCGAATAAATATAATTTTTACTAAATATAGTGGAAGTCCCGTGGACCACCCATCATGGAACACCAGTTGAAAACCACGGCTCCCAAGAGGACTAACACACTTAGTAAACCAACAGCACTATTGTATCTCGGTGGTGTAACATTTAATAAAAATCAAGATAGCCAATTAATCCCTTATTAATTAGACAGATCGCTAGTAAAAGAACCATAAACCTTTCTCAAATTACTATCAATGTCGAACAAAAAATACGGTTTAATTTCAGGTCTGAATTCTAGGCATGATTTGTTCTATTGGAGATTCGCTTAAAATTCTTTTGGGAGTTAAATGTAATTAGCTTTTTGGCACTGTGCCAGGAGAGTGACCTTCGTAGCTACTTAATTACGGGAATTGGTGATTCGTGATCCTAGACAAATTGTGCGACAGATGGGAAGAACTTCCGATCGACCCAATTTTAGAGATAAAATTATACTATACCAGGCAATGGTTTCACCACTTGCCCATACGGATGGAGCTTGCGATTCGCTACTAAGATTCAATTTTAAAATCTAAAAAAAGGCAGCCATGGTTAAGTGTTTATAAATTTTGTGAACTTCGCCAATTATAATAAATTAAAAAAGGAACTCTAAGCTAAATTCCTCCCCTTTTCAAAATATAGTTACAGAAGAAGATATATAAAAATAAATTTTCTAAACTTTACCATTTGTAATTGTTTTGGTTTTAAAAAATTCACAAAATTTCGATACTTAATATTTATTTCTGAACTTCACCATTTTGCTTTTGATATTATAAAAGAATTATTAAAAATATATTTGATAAAAAAACATGTCATATCCAAACTAAGATGAAATTATTATTCAAATACTAAAAAAAAACCCCTTCTTAAATTATAGAGTTAGTGATGATGATGATGATGATGATGAGAATGATGATGATTAACCCGAAATATTCATGATAAATGTACTGATCTTTAAATGACAGAAAGGCTTTCACGGGTCAAGTTTTATAGGTAGCTACCGTCCCCCACGTATATTGATTTTTTTAACAATGATATGTAAATTGACATAAAAATGAAATATATGATACCAATAAAGTAAAGAAGAAATGTATATAAATGAATAAATAACGAGAAATGGCCCATGAACATAGGAAGAGTATAAGTGGGCTTTACAGAATTTATACTGTTGGTATCAAGTTCGGACTAGTAAATACTAATTAATATTTTAAATTACATTATGTTACATTAATGTTACTCTTACAATAAAAATTATTCAAGAAAGTATTTTCCATTAGTATTGGCAATGCTCAGCCATTGTTAGACTATATATTGGAAAACTGGTAAAAATGTTTATATTTTGGATGAACGAGAGAGAAAGTCCCTTTGATGACCTGCGGCCTTTTTTGATAAGATGATAAATAGTTATTGCATTGATGGTTTCCCATGGTTCAAATCATTTGCAAGTGCCTTTAAATGGCTCAATGAGGCTTCCGCTACTAGATGGCACCACCCAGCGCCATATCAAATTGCAGATTTGAAATTTCCAGGGTGAATAACCATATATCCTATGGTCATATCGGTCTTTCATTTTATGGCTCAAAATGGGAACAATTGAACTTTACTCCTTTGGAAAAAAGCGACGCCTAGACCTAGTGATTTACTGCAGGTAAAAATATGATTTACATAATATCTTTTTCCACGTAATTCATATAATATTGAACTTTGCTATTTATGTGATGACATAATAGCGCAAATAAATGGACATCATATCATGTAAGTTTCTGTAAATAAAGATGCTCGATAAGAACATCCTAACATGATGCATTAACTGTTTATTTGGTTAAATGTTCCAAGTCTGTGTGTGTCTTATGATGATATAGTAGCACACCATTTCGAGTTAATGGTGATAAACGTTTTTGTTCAATAGCTTCGTTAAAAATTTACTCTTGTCGAAAATATAAATAGGTCGCAATTTCTCTATACCTATTGTTTCAATTAAGCCATCGAACTTTTTGGCTCTTAATATTTGTTATAAAAATCCAATTTTAATCTCGTGTAAATATTTTCTCAAGAAATGGCTTAAAGGCATTTTAAGCCAAGAGAGGTGCAGTAATTACTAAGGTTATTTGTATTTTTTTTCCAGCAAGTTGGAACAATTTAAACAACTCTAAGAAGAATTTTAGGTCCTATAGAAATACATTAATTTCCTGATAGCCTAACACTCCCATCTCTGTATGAATTACAGCTCATTTTTTGTTCCCATAGAAACTTCGATTGTTGCCTCACTTTTCAAAACGCCTTCTTTCTTATAATATATAGCATAAATGAACATATCAAGAAATTCGCGCCAACCTTCAAACACGATTTCTGCGCAAATTAGGCAGTTTCATTTTCTGAAATATTCTTACATTGTTTACCTTCAAACAAACAAGTAAACTTTGATCATATAAATAGAAAATTAAAATTAAACGAAGTCTAATAAAATTCTCTGAACAAGTATCTGAAGAATTATTAAACTTACACAAGCAACATTACGAATTATAAGATGGAATAATTCAAAATACCCGTACAAAATATCATTACAAAGGGACATATTTATATTAAATTGTTCTTTCGTGTATTTATGATAAGATACGGATAAGAAGAAATTTATGTAGATGAATTTCAAACTCCATTTAGAGGTTAATAGTTTAGACCGTTTGTAGCGGTGTGCAGCTAATGATATTATGGGAAGTTTCTGTGTCAATTGCGCGTCATTTAAATGAGTGTTTTGTAAATGATGGCAAATATCGAAAATTTCCGTTTATTTAAATGATATCATTATTCATTATTTCTTAAAATCGTTTTTTATTATTGAATTGAATTTTACATCACATATTTATGAAACATCGTGTATATAATGGATGTCCAAAGTTATATGGTATACATTTAGCAGGAAGATTTGTAGTCCAGTTTACACTGTATAATACATTACACGAAGGTGTTCTTCATCATTTTAATGACGTGACTGTATCCTGCTGAGGTAAATGAGTGGAAATTCTCTACTACGTGACGGTAGAAGCGCCAACAAATTTTTCTAGTTAATATAGTTCTTTTTATGTATATTAGATTGTCGTGTTCAACGCAACAGGATGATAAGTATGAATTAATTGCATCGCACAGACCAGATGGTGAGTAAAAATTGGAGTATTTCGCTGTAATAAGGCATACCGAATTTATATTTCCTCACAACCTCATTAATAAATTTTGAATATAAAATTTCAAAAGATGAGCCAAAATGTAATCTTAATCCCTTTGGCCTTGATATGATATGCCCTTATAAGCATGGCTGTTTTTAAAATTCATCTGATCCTCAAGTTTTGGATATCCAACATAAAATCTAAATAAAATGAATTAGAAGAGAAATAACATCGAGCTAGCTGTTCCTAGTTGCCCTCTGCAAATGGATTTGATTCAGTTTACGAACATAAATAAATGAAAAATGATTCGTAGTAGTGTCTGCTACCACAAATACTCTGGCTTTATACCAAAGAAAATTCTTTCTTTCCATCTAAAGAGTAAAGAAAAAACTGCGAAATACTTCTGCAAACATTTGCGCACTTCTCTTCACACAAAAAGGAAATCGGATTTAGGTCTATTTCTTATTCGAATTTAGGTACAGTGGTGAAGGGAATGGAAGAAGCTTAGTGCTTTTCTATAGAAGCGTGTTGTGATTCAGGGGTAATCGAACGTCAAAGTTTAATTATTGCTCAAGAATGAACTCTGAATAAATAAAGGGACTTGCACTTTTCTTACTGGTGGGGTATCTTTGGGTGTTCTGGGAGATGTTCTGAATCTGAAAGCAAATGAGCAATATTCTGGTCTAGTCAGTTTGGTAGGTAGCGATTCTACGGAATGTTTATTGAACTATGTATGTGATTTTATATAAACATTATAAGGGTCATGGCAGCCCAAAAGAAGGCAATAGAGATTTATCAAACCAATGTTGGGTGGGTTGAGGGATGTGTGTAAAATTGCACTCAAATCGTGAGATATTAAGAAATTGTAGCTAAGTTGACATTCAGAGGCGCATCTTCCTCATTCGGTTACCGGTATTTGTATCACATCAAGCTCATATCTAAATTAAGATTTGTCGATCATTATTTTTCAAATTTATGATATGATTTATTATCAACTAATATTATTCATCGTTATCTTTATATCAGTATTATGACTATATTAAAATTATTTCCGATCATATAATTATTATTATTAATAATATTATCAGCTATTTTTCATTATTATAATATAAAGCAATATGAAGATTATTAATCAATAATATTATTAATATGATATATATCAAGTAATGATTAATAATATTCTTTTGGTGACAATTATTACTTGAAAATTATTACACAATAGTTAAGTCTAATTAGATCATATTTTTAATCTAATTTTTCTTAGATCCTCTCTATGTAATTTCGTTACAATGTGTGTACCAAGGTTGCAACAAATGTAACTGACACCCTTCGTTTAGCAGTTAAGGGTAGCCATTTTCTTAATTCTCGGTTATCCTACCACTTTTGATACTGCAGAGAACATTGTTTTTCATCATCGTTCCCATGAATTACTTTGAGTTTCTGGAACCACTTTTGAATGATTTCGCTCTACCCTATCTTCTTACACGTAAAGGTTTCATATCAATATATATATATATATATATATATATATATATATATATATATATATATATATATATATATATATAAAGGAACAATACGAGAAACCACAAGCAGTACAAGGTTATTACTGACTTTTCACTCATCTGGAGCACTTCCGCACATAAGCAAGAAACTAAGACTGAGTGATCTACTATCTGAATACTACATCATAGAAAAATGGTTCTCGGTTAACTTTCTGAAACTCACTTATTACAAAAGTGAGAGGCCTCTGGTTAACTATCTCATACATTTTAAGTCCCTATTTTCTGTAAGTTTCCTCTCTGCCTTCTCCGTATTATTTCCAATTGCCTTCACACTTTAAAACTAATAGTTTAGAGATTGCAATCCAGGCTTTATTTACCTCACCTTTTAACTACTTTAACTACATCCGCGCTGAATGCCTTGCGTTGTTTATAGTAATTCGGGTATGGAATTGACTTCTATTCGATATTCGGGCATGAATTTATAGATATATTTAAAACGGAAATTTAAAAAAAAGTAATAATAAATAACAATTCCACCTAAAGATGGGCACTTTCAACAATTACCTTCCCAAATTTGACTAAATATGTTTAATTATTTAAAATAATGTCGTGGTTTTCGTAATTATGAGACAAAGGGAAATAAAAGAAAAAGTAGAAAGAGTATAAATGGAAAAAAATAGAAAAAAAAAATAAGCAAAATAAAAATAACAAAGCATATGCAAAAAAAACAAATATTTTAATTAATAATGTAAGAAAAATCTTAAGATAAAAATATAAGTAAAAATAGAAGGAGACAAAATCGAACTAGTAATGTACGAGGGGCGATCAATAATTTTTGCGAATCAGTAGGGCAAAACAGAAGAAGGGGGATGGCTGTTTGGGGGGGTGTTAGGACAAGTTATGACAAGTCAAGACCTGCAGCCACACACACCTGCCTCGTCTATTTAAGAAGCAGTAGCTGATCGCAGATCGTCAGTGACAAATAATCCAACAATGGAGAATGTTGAGCACCGCGCAGTGATAAAATCTTTGACCAAGGAAGGCAAGAATGCTAAAGAGATACGGGAACGCATGGTTGCAGTGTACAACGACACCAACCCTTCCTATTCAACCATTGTTGGCTGGAATAGAGAGTTACGCCATGGTCGTGAGTCCCTGGAAGAAGACCCCCGTCCAGGACGCCCGTCAGACGTGACCAACGAGGACAATGTGGCACGTTTCGAGTGGATGATCCCCGAAAATCGACGGGTGAAGTTCGAAGAAATCGAGCGAGAACTTGTAATATCACATGGAAGTGTTATTATCATCATTCAGGACAATTTGGCCATGACCAAGGTCTCTGCCCGTTGTGTCCCTAGAAACCTCACACCCCATGATCGACTTCAAAGTCGTTGAAGTCCACAAGGCCAGATTTTCACAAGCTGCCCTGCGCGAGTGCGGATTCGAGGAGCTCAACCATTTCCCCTACAGTCCAGATCTGGCCCCTAGCGACTTCTTTTTATTCCGCCAGCTCAAGGCTGCACTGCGTGGACGCCGGTTTGGGGACAAAGAAGATGTCCGGCTCACCGTCCAGGAGTGGATTGAACAACAGTCGGGAGATTTCTGGTTGTCGGGAATTCGAAGCCTCAGGGACAAGTGACGCAAGTGCATTGAAGTCGAGGGTAGTTATATTGAAATATAATAAAAAACTTTTCCTTATATCTTGTTTCCTTATATCCGAATTGCAAAACTTATTGACCGCCCCTCGTATAAAAATTCGTGAATTACAAAATTTGAGATGTGTTGCCAATTTTTAGGCGCGCAACTGTAGATATTTGTCATTTATGCAGGCAGAGGTACCCTACTACAAAGAAGAAAATAGCGATTAAATGATTTTATATAGCTCGAACTATGCCATCATTTCCAATAGCTCGAGATTCTTATAAACACTAAATTTATGCTAAAAGAAGGGAGCACTCATTTTTCCCATCTTGATGATAGCTAAGAGAGGAGAAGATCCTCCACAGAGTTTTAAAATGAAGTTTAAATAAAGACTGGTCCTTTACGAGAATTAAGTAGCACCTACAACACTTTGGCGTCAAATCAGCGAATTTTTTTTCACTAAATTATTTAAAAAATAATTAAGAGTTCTGCTTATTTATATTTCTAGTTATTTTGACGCCTAAGATGTAATTTCTTTGTATTAATATGGCATAATTTAGAATTTGAATTGATTACGTATAAATTTGTAATTTCACAATGTGGCATAGCCTTAAGATGGTAGTAAATTTGATGTCCCCTTCCATTTTCCTATTCTGAATCAATAGTTTCACTTTTGAATGCCTCTGCTCATAAAAGAATAAAAAAACAATTTTATTCATATAATTTTATCTTTAGTTTAGTTGTTCATCTTGCGCCAGAATACTTCAAATTTAAGTCCAAAGAGTGGTATATGAGGTCTTATTGAAGGGTATAAGTTAAATAGGGTTGACACGGAAGATTAACCATGTAATTATTTATTTAAAAAAGCATTTAGAAATAGAAGACAAACAAGTAAAGTACCTGAAAATAATTAGAAGCAGGAAAGTGGACTACCCCAACAAGTTTCAAGTTTAACCCAATCCTGAAAGTAGCTCTTAAAAACCGCGGAAATAAAGGTCAATATTTTTAAATAGGTATGAAAGAATAATCAATTCCTGTGAAATATTTCAGAATTTGAGAAAGATTTAGTGTTAAACAGAGACTTTTAATTTTTACAGATCTGAAATTTTGGGATTTATTTTTTCAACTTCCATATTACACAAATTCTCTGCTTTATTCCAAAACAATATTATATGAAGTTAATTTTTGCATTTTCCAGAATTAGGAAAGTATAAACATATACAATACAACCAGAGTATTTTCATAATCGATAAAAAATGACGATTACATCAATTTTACCTCATATTTTTTATAAATCTCATTACTGTGCATTTTAATATTACATATTGTGAATTATATTGATTTCCAATTTATTGATATATTTATGAATTATCTAGACTACTCTTTCTAAGGAATATCTTAGCAAACCCAATAATAGAATAGCATATAAAGAATTTTTAATTTACAAGTTCTTTATTGTGTATGCATCTTCGTGTTAATGAAAGGAAGAAAATAAAGAATACTCTCAGAACAATGAAGATGACTTTGAGACAAACATTTTCCCGTTGTATGATATATACTTCAGTAAACTTTTGAAAATAATAAAAAATCCCGAAAAATAAGAACAAATAAAGCCAACCATGTTAAAAAAACAGTTGTCTCTGAAATGAAGATTAATTGACGCAAAGAGAAGAATTTAATGTAAAAAGAAATTTACAGCATTTTCTCCAACAATGCACTTGGATTCAACTCCTTACAGCAGTACATACTAATCTAAAGTTCACGAGTAACATTCTTAAATGAAGAGACTAAGTGACTTGAAAACGTCTTAGAGTCAAATGAAACCAAACTTCTTAAGTTTGTCATTTGTCCTTTACAAGACAAAGGCTTCAGTAAGATATCTATTTCTGTTCTAATAGAAACAATGTGCTCAATATTAACCAGTCCTTTATCCAAATAAGGCATCAGAATAAACTGAAGCTATTTATACTAAACTGTAAACTAAATTTCAAACTGATATAGGCTTCTCTGTACATTTGGATAAGAAGCTACTAATGGATTTGACCAACATCGACACTATTTAGGGTCTCTTTATAATTGCTATTTGCTCCTAGCAGTGTATTGTTTTACCTGCTATGATTTTACACCTTAGTAAATAGGACAGGTTAAGAAAGAGCCAGCTTTTGATTGAGTGTAAAAAACATCGTTTCTTAAGGAACAGCACATGCAGATGATTTGCAAGTATCTACCTTATCTTTACTTTGCGTAAGTCGCCAGTTCGACTCTTTAAAAAATGAGCTACTACTGAGAAAAAATTCGCTTCAGTCATAATTGATACCAAACAACCTATTTGATTTTAAAAACACACTCCATAAAATGATTTTTTCTTAATGTCATAATATAGGTAAGAGCAAGGTTATTTGTATAGAGAAAAATGAGGACAATTTGAAGTCCTGAACTCTTATTAACGAGTCAAATTTTATTAAGTGACGGTCATCTGCAAATGTGACAGAAGAAAACGAGTTAGTTGAATTTTGCAACGAAGTGGAACTAGTGCTCATATAGAAAAACGATCTTCTTCATGAGTATTGTTATCTTGTTAATTGTTATGAGATTTATTCTTTCAGAGCAGATTCATTGTGTTCTAAACCACAACCAAGATAGGTGATCATCAAAAGTGTTTCATGTTTTGTCTCCTTTCGAAACTGAAGTTGATGACATTGTAATGAAGAAGAACGAAAGAATGATGCATGCTTTGAGAGATCAGATAATGAATATTTCTGCTATCACTTGCTTTCAATCATTTTGGAAGATAAAGATGCATCCAGTTGCTTCCTAGAGCAAGGTAGGGTTAGAATGATTATAAAGTAGCCCTCAAAATTATCAATACTTTCACTGTCATAAATGATCATAGATAACGTGGAACTTGTCTTAGTGTATAGCTCAAACATTTTATTACAAGGTATGAAAAGGAACCTAATTTTCTCATTCAAGTAGTGTTTGAAAAACGCAAAATCCTGGATAGTACTCTATCCTTAGACCTTTTGCATCAGGGAGACTATTATTCAAGTACTCTAGTATCCAACTCAAATAAAGTGCTTTATTCAAAGTGTTCAGTTTCAAATGTAACTGTCTTCACTTTTTGCATTGAAAGCAATTATTTAAAAGCAGAATTTATATCTACATAACCCAAAATAAAATATTACAAGTAAAACACTAAATTAGCTAAAAAACACTATTTATCCGGCTTCTGCCAGACATAATCATATTTACACTAACTAAGATTTTATTAACCGTAATTCAAATAATAGACCTATTTATATTTTTCCTTCAAGCGAATAAAAAATTCCTATTTTATTTTCTATTTGTATTATGCTTCCTTGGTTCAAATATCCCAACTAAATATTCCGTGTCAGTATTTTTTTAAGGTTAAAATCCATAACTGTAAGCCTCCACGATGCTTTCACAGAGTCGATATCACAGCCTTTGTATTAAATTTCCCCTTTTAAATTTAATAAAGCCACGAAAGAGGATATTTTTGAAGGAAACATTCTTTTATCAAAAAAAAGATTAGCTAACACTTTGTTTGCTCTCTTTCTCTTCTCATTCACACACTTGCATGTGAACAGGCAAACTCACACTTGTATAACTTACATGAGGCAAGCATGTATTTGTATGATGTTTCAAGCCGAATACACTCATGAGATTTCCTCGTGCTGTTGCCATATAAAGAGTCGTAACTTCACTCATGCAAATTCCTTATTTATATAATATATATATATTTTTTTAGTGCTTAATCTAACTTATTTAATATATATATATATATATATATATATATATATATATATATATATATATATATATATATATGTACGCACTTCCCCTGCTAGTAGATAGCCTCTTTATCGTCCAAAACTCTGTTGTGCCTTCTCCTGGCCACGCATGGTAACTGGTAGCCTTACGGCTCCAAGCTAAAACGACAGAGGATCTCGGAGCAGCAGAGAGCCATTGAAGTATTTAGCAAAGGCACACCGACGTGTAGATATGCCGTGGTATATTAATAATCCTTGCCCCACTACCAGGTGGGTCTTCTTAGCTGAGGATAGGCTATGGGAGCAAACCCAGAATGTAAAACCTGCTGTGGCGCCCATCATAAGCAAGGCACCATAGACCGTGGCCCTTGGCAGGCTCCTGCGAGCATCCGCAGCTAATGGTTATCTTGAGCTACTCTTGCCACCGCTATAGGTTGCGAATGGCCAAGAGAGTGAGAGAAAGGACTGCAAAACTTGTCACCCACTTAAATATTCCTGCTTAGCGCAGGCTATTGCTCTGTTCTCATGTCATCATATCTATCATCGTCATCACCTACCCAAAGTCCTGGGGCCATGGTGATGCAGCGGTGGACGGAGGCTGTAGGTGCGGCTGGAAGTGCCTAGTTTCTACCTGCACGTAGGCGGTGTAGGGGTGATAGTTGCTGAGAATTTTAGGTAAATCGGCACCTCTATTCGGCACCTCCCTTCGTGACTGAACAATTCCCACAATGGTCACCCCCAAGGGGAAGGAAATAAAAAATGTAGTCTATAAACTTCACGATCAGAGTTTCGAACGGTTTACTGCAGGCTGTTATGACACGTCTGCTATGCAGTCGAAAAAATAAAAGGAATTTGCTTATTGATACATGGAACATCAGAACGCTACTCGACCGTGAAGAAAATGACAGCCGTCAAAAGAGAAAATCTCCGCTAATGCACATAAACTACAAAGCTATAAAATATACATAGCATACCTTAGCCTAACACGACTGAGTGGTGAAGACTCCCTGACTGAGACAAGATAGGGATAGAGTGTTTTCCTGGAATGAACTTCTCGAAGGTCAACGACAGCTGCCTGAGGTCTGTTTTGCCATCAAAACTTCTCTCCTCCAGCAAATCTTCAGCATACCAGTCAGTAATAGTGAACTAACGATGGCATGGCACATACCACTGAGTAAGGGAAGGCAGGTAACCATCATCAGTGCCTATACTTCTACTCTGGTTGCAAGAGAAGGGGACGAGGACAACTTTTACATATCTCTTGATGCATGTTTGCAAGCAATTCAACACACAAAACGAATTATTCTTCTTGGTGATTTTACTGCTAGAGTTAGCTGTGAACAAAAATCTAGACAGATATCCTTGGCAAGCATGAGCTTAGGTAAGGTAAACAACCACGTTCTTAGACTACTTTAGATCAGAAGACCATCTAACATCACTCATACAAACTTTGAACTGAAATTGAGAACAAAACAACAGGCAACCCTCAAGATCAGGCCACTAGCACCAAATAAACCCTATCATAGTACGCTAGACAGATATAAAAGAGGTGCTTATTACAAAAATTATGATGGGAGCACAGTGCTGGACAGACCATCGCTGACTCCGTTACAAGATGCGTCTTGATATTCGGCCTCAACAACGACGACATGCATCTGCAAGAAGCTTGGCAGGACGTAGAGGAAAAATAGCAGAAGCACTCTCTCATTCTCTACACCAAATGGCAGAAACTCTACTTAGATTTGTCAACTTTTACCAAAGAAACCTTTTGCTACTCCCAACGCAAATACCAGGACTAGTTAGATCAATATGTTCCTGGAATCTCTTAGCTGCTGGATGGCAAAAATAAAGTAATGAAGCACATCTAGCCAGCCCTCGCTCTATTCCACTCAAAAGACGATTCAAGAACAGATCGAAAGCGCAAAGAGAGCTAAAAAAATGGGGAATGACTGTTGGCATAAAGGAGCCCAGTAGCTCAACAAATTTTTGCCACTTATAACACACATAGGTTCTATGATGTAGCGAAGAAAATTTATGAGCAAAGGAAACTCAATAGCTATCTTGTAAGATCAATGGATGGAAACCCCCCTTTATAAAAACAATGAGGATGTCGTGGAAGTCCTGCCAAATCTACCAACATTAGATCTTCTCGATGAATCTCCCAATCTAAATGAAGTCCTCACTGCCACCAGAGGTCTACAAAACAACAAGAGTCCTGCACAAGGTGGTATTCCAGCAGAAATATTTAAGAAAGGAGGATACCTGTTGAAAGTCAGAATACACCAACTTATTAGTGAAATATGGAAAACCGGAGAGGTGACAAGGATGCGAAAGGATGCCAACATCTTGACCATCTTCAAGAAAAAAGGTGAGAAAGAACATTTAGGAACAGCAGTGGCAATTGTCTCTTGTCAATTGCTGGGAAGATACTCTTCAAGATCATGTTGTCTAGACTGGTCTCTCATATTACAGAATAAAACCTTCCTGAGAGCCAGTGTGGCTTTAAAAAAGGCCCAAGTACATCAGATATTGTCTTTTCTTACGCCAACTCCAGTAGAAAGCAAAGAACAAAAAAAATACCTGTTTGTTGCTTTCTTTGACCTGACAAAGGCTTTTGGTACAGTCAATCGCCCCTGCTATGAAACCTCTTATTGCACGCTGGGGTCCCACCTAAATTCCTTATCATCTTGAGACAGCTGCATGAATGGATGCAAGCCCCGGTCCAAGCCTGTGGATCATTATCAGAAACATTTAATGTAGAAGTGGGAGTCAAACAGGTGTGTATGCTTGTCCTTGTTCTCTTCAATGTATACCTCATGGCTCTCGTCAACCCGGTCTATACTTTCCTACGAAGAGATACAGGTTTCACCATACGGTAACAACATGCACTGATTCCAAGCCAGGACTAAAGTTTCTTCCAGCCTATTAATAGATCTACAATATTCAAATGATTGTGCCATTGTTGGCTATGATTCTGAAGCACTCAAAGCCACTCTGGATACTTTCTCATCCACATCCTCTGCCATGGGTCTTAAAGTTAATGCATATAAGAGAGAAATCTTGGCAAGTGGATAAACCTACCACAAGAACCATTTCATTTTAAGAAAAATGGTGATGACATGGAAGTGGTATAATATTTTATTTATTTAGGCAGTCTAATCTCTTATAAGTGTTCACCAGACCCAGAAATACCAAGAAGGATGAACTTAGCATTTGATGGCTTTGGCCGCTTGAGGGAAAACGTTTTTTCAAACAACCGAGTGAGAACTGACACCAAAGCTGCAGTTTACAGCGCTGTCTGCCTATCCATGATGCTGTATGGCTCAGCAATTTAGAAACGTTCCACATTTTCAGACCAACGTCACCCAAAACAAATAATCTACGCTCAAATAATCTACAGTTGCAACAGACAGACAGGCTTGGAAATCATTCTGCTTAAAAGGGCTATCCAAAATAGAAGAAAGTAATTAGAGAAGAAGAGTAGGAAACCGCTGCTCGTGACACCAGCAAAATAAAGGAGTAGTACCTTTGGAACAATATCCCTGCCACAAATGCGAGAAATTTTCTGAATCCTGAATTGAACTGAACAGTCACCTTCGGTGGCATGAACGGAGAGACACCTGATTTCGACTTTTATCATCATCCTGCAAAGTAACGTCATAATAGACATCGATGGAAAGCCTTTAGTAACTAAGCATATATATATATATATATATATATATATATATATATATATATATATATATATATATATATATATATATATATAAAAGTACAGGATAAAGGTAAATACTTTTAAATCAGGATTCATATCTTTCAACGTTTTGGGCTCTACAAGCCCATCTTTGGATACTATATAAGACAAAAAAGGAATTTGAAACGGAGGATATAAAATAAAAATTTAAAAGTTTAGAAATAAAGTTGAGGCTACAAATTAAAACCACATAAAACACTAGACAAGAGAAAAATGATTAAATGAACACTTATTAGCTCATAGGCATAAAAGCTCACCATAGAGAATGAGGAATCGAAGAAGTGTGAGAAGGTGAAGATAAGTAGTAACGGAGCAAATTGTTTAACGGTGCGAGGCAAATGATTGTATGGCTTGATGATTACGTAATTGATTGTGGGAAGGAAGATAAGTCGGGATTGATAAAAGGATTTTATTCCTTGAAATATAGTTTTAAAATTTTATTTTATAGCACTTGTTTACCAATTTTCTGTTTATTTTATAGTGTCTGAAGATGGGCGTATATAGCCCGAAACACATCGATATATATGAATCCTGTTTTCATACAATTTACTTTCATACTAAAATTGAAGATCAGCCTAAATAGCAGCACCCATGGACGATATATATATATATATATATTGTGAAAGAATTGACTCAGGAAGCCTCAAGTGAACCCTAAAATCCCACGGGGCTATCACAGACGAGATTAAAGGACGAGAGAACGGGCCTAAAAACCACGTGAAGAGGCTTCGGAATGCAGATGTATTTACCTATAGAGGTTTTCTCCCCAAGCCTGGAGGCAATCTTGCCTCCTGCCTACCATCTGGAAGCCTCCGATAGTGAGGCAAGATATCCTTTATCACAAATTCCTGACTGGAAGACGTCTATCTCCACCCATGCCTGTGTTTACCTCGGCAAAATTCACTCCGTGGCCGGAGGCGATTTTACCTCAGTGTCAGCCTGTATTTAACCTCAGGCTCGTCCGAATCAAAGCAGTACATGCTCGCAATCTCGTCGGAATTCCGCCCTAGTCAGTTGGCGAATTCTCATTAACAGTTGTTTTCGTTGACCAGCACAAGTACTAAATCGTCAAGTTATTCTGTGATTAATCTCATCCTTCTGAAATTCTCCACCTCGAATTGTCCCCCTTCCCTTCGTCGTCTAAGCATTAACTTCTGCAAGGCGTGGTCGCGTGTGGACCCCCTTAATCCGGTCATTTCCTAAATATTTATTTGTATTTTGGCTCAGCGCAGCATTTGAAGACTCAATCCGAGTTTGGTCATTTACCTGCATTAAGCTCATTAGCTTGTCCCTTTTGCCCGACTATCGGGCACCAAAGTCCAGTGTCGAGGAACGACACAGGGGTGTCAAGCTCTATACAGAGTCGGGCCTACGGGTATTCAACAAGGCCGGCAAGTCCCGGCTAAGGGCTTGTGTCCAATTTATATTCGAGTGCGTTAATCCAAGGTTGGCCAATAAAAGGGGCGAATCGAGATTACCATTTCAGCTCAGGAGTTATTCAAAGAAAAACCTCTTTCAAAAATAATCATTAATATACAAGTAAATAGTAGAATTATTATTGGTCACGCAAACTAAGCAAACTCATCTAATAATGAATAAGTAAGTAGCGTTTAATGGAGGCGGGCAAGGAATAAATGGGAATAGCTCGGGAATTGTAACAATCATTTGAAAGACCGTTATTACACGAGGGTTGAGATAAAATGAATTCAATACGGGGAATTACGGAGGTTTTCGGGGAGTGAATTAAATAGAGGAAAAATCACGGGACTGGGACCTTGGTTTTACGTATGCGCGGCAAATTCGATGCTGTTACCCGTCGATGCCTTAGTCGGACTTCATAGAGCAGAATAAGATCGTAGATCAGGTTACAAATTTTCCTCCAAATGGGAATCAGGAAGGAGGGGAGGGAGAGTCAGCTCAAGAGACTGGTGTCGGTACAGCGACCAGATGGGAATCTGCACGGAAGGACTTCTCTGACTTCCTTGCTCTTGTCTCACGGTGGAAGTTGAGGTATACAGACAATGTAGAGTGGGGGGAATGAGCGCAGAGTTGATCCCGGTTAGCCATCGGAATTGGGAATAACGAAAGAGAGCAATCCGCCTCTGACTAGAGAGATTAGGAAGGTAAGATCAGCTCAAGAGATCAGAGGCATCGACACGGCGACCCAATTGGAAACGATCTGTCGGACGGACGTCGGAAAGAAACTCTCGCTGACAATCAATGGAGTCGCTCGCATAAATACGGCAGGTTTCTGCCAGGAGCGTGGTTAGGAAGAGAGGTGTAGGACACCTGTCGTCCCATGAAAGACTTGTGTTGTTGCCGTGTAAACAGTCCCAAGTCACGGGCGTCTCGCATCGGCTAGGGGCGGGGGGTTAAGTGATAGCTCTCGTTTTGAACTTTCCACTGGGAGATGATAACCGAGAACAATGAAGAAATAGGGGCGGACGTGAGAGGGTTTCGAACTGATTAAACGTTTTAAAGGCCATTAACTAAGGTGATATGGCCAGAATATATCTGGCAATGTTTGCACCTTTGACCTCTCTTGGGCTAACCTCCACATCCAGGATAATCCAATTTCATTTTATTTGTATAAATATTTATTTATTTCCTGTTGTGTTATTAAATATTATTTTTCTACTTCTGTTTTCGATAACCCAGAGCAGCATTCAGCCAAAGCTAGTAATTAACGGTCAATCTGCACTCAAGGAACAATTTCCCTCCATTTATTCTCCCTCATTATCTCATCCCATCGTCTGGTAACGGAGCCGTGGTCATGTCTCTTGGGCGTCCTTTTGCTCTATTCCTCACCACTCGGCCAATCTAATCCCCTCCATATAGATATATATCTGCTATACCTTGTCATATATACATATATATATATATATATATATATATATATATATATATATATATATATATATATATATCATGAAAGACTCGACGTATAGGTGAGAATGGATGGGGAGAAAGAAAAGTCCAGACACTATACAGAGCTCTTTATTGACGTTTCGCCTCTTGGCTTCCTCAGAATGGAACTGACAAGAGAGATGGAAGATCGCCGCTCGACCATTCGTAGAGTTAGTCTGGGTCGCGGTCAATTGCTCTCCCCCGGCCGTTTCCCCCTCGTCTCGACCCCTTCGCCTCTTCATTAATGAGGGTCAGGTACCTTTCAGCGCCTTACTGCAAGGCTGCGCAGACCATAAATGTGGCCCTCAGGAAAACGGGTTTGCTAGTTGCCGATCATGCTGGGACCAAGATCAAGGAATTGGTTTCGAACAAAAAGTTTAGGGCATAAACGGATAGGGGCATAATTTATCAGATTCCGCGTGACGGGTGCGACAAGAGTTATTACGAAGAGACTGGTAGGGACATCAAAACTAGACTTAGTGAGCACGATAGGGACGTCCGGGCACATAGAACTTCAAACTCGTTAGTGGTGCATATAGATGAATGTGGGCATTTACCCAAATGGGATGAGGTGAGTATAGTTTAAAAAGGTTTATTAAAACGTGAGCGTAGGATTATTGAAGCTACATATATTCTTTCCTATAGGTCGACAAATCACCGGGACGGTTTCTTCAAGCTGGCGACAGGTGCGGCAAGGCTCATTAATGAAGAGGCGGAAGGGTCGAGACGAGGGGAAAACGGCCGGGGGAGAGCAATTGACCGCGACCCAGACTAACTCTACGAATGGTCGAGCTGCGATCTTCCATCTCTCTTGTCAGTTCAATTCTGAGGAAGTTAAGAGGCGAAACGTCAATAAAGAGCTCTGTATAGTGTCTTGACTTTTCTTTCTCCCCATCCATTCTCATATATATATATATATATATATATATATATATATATATATATATATATATATAGAGGGGCGGTCAATATTTTGGCGAATCGGTTGGGCAAAACAGAAGAAGGGGGATGGCTGTTTATGGGGGTGTTAGGACAAGTTATGAAAAGTCAGGACCTGCAGCCGAATGCGTTTGCCTCGTCTATTTAAGAAGCAGAAGCTGATCGCAAATCGTCAGTCACAAATAATCTAACAATGGAGAAGGTTGAGCACCGCGCAGTGATCAAATTTTTGACCAAGGAAGGCAAGAATGCAAAAGAGATCCATGAACGCATGGTTACAGTGTACACCGACACCGCCCCTTCATATGCAATCATTGCTCGCTGGAAAAGGGAGTTATGCCATGGTCCTGAGTCCCTTGAAGATGACCCCCGTCTAATACGCCCGTCAGACGTGACTAACGAAGACAATGTGGCACGTCTAGAGAGGATCATCTTCGAAAATAGACGGCTGAAGGTCGAAGAAATCTAGCGAGAAATTGGAATATCACACGGAAGTGTTATCAACATCATCCACGACAATTTGGCCATGACGAAGGTCTTTGCCCTTTGGGTCCCTAGAAACCTCACGCCCCATGATCGACTTCAAAGTCTTTAAAATTCACAAGGCCACAGTTGCACAAGCTGCCCTGCGCGAGTGCAGATTCGAGGAGCTGAACCATCCCCCCTACAGTCCTGATCTGGCCCCTAACGACTACTTTTTATTCCACCAGCTCAAGGCTGCACTGCATGGACGCCAGTTTGGGGAAGATGAAGATGTCAAGATTACCGTCCCAGAGTGGATTGAACAGCAGTCGGCACATGTCTTTGTTGTCGGGAATTCGAAGCCTCAGGAACAAGTGGCGCAAGTGCATTGAAGTCGCGGGTAGTTATATTGAAAAAATAATAAATCACTTTTCCTCATATCTCATTTCCATATATCCGAATTTCCAAACTTATTAACCACCCCTCGTATATATATATATATATATATATATATATATATATATATTATTGATCACGAAAACTAAGCAAAATAATATAATAGTGAATAGGTAACCAGCGTTTAATGGAGGTAGGCAAGGAATAAATTGGAATAGCTCGGGAATTGTAACGATCACTTGAAAGACAGTTATTAAGTATGTGAGAACCGGGAGGGTATGTACGGTGGGAGGATTCGGACAGCTCCACTCACTCAATAATAAATAAATATTATACGCAAGCATTGACTCTTGTTTTTGAAAAGTGGAAATCATCATATCAGTCGATGCTCAGACTTTGACGAATGTGTTGTCGCAAAATTTTCTGTAGGTGAGAATATCATTTTTTTAACATTTACGATGTAACTTTTGGTGGATCTTGTGTAAGGTGTAGCTTGTCTATTTTTATCATATTTAATGATTTTTTTTCTGATTGTTTAGTTATCAATTGAGCAATTTATATGAAATATATCGCATGCAGTATTTACTTTGGAAATGAGTAATTGATAATTTTCATGAAAAATGGGGATGAAGGAGGATTCATCCACTTGTGTCCGGATCCTCCTCATACTGATGAAATTAAAAAAATTATGCTTTGCATTAAATATAGATAAGAGTAAATTCTTTCCACTGAGTGTCTATATTTATACTAGCCTATGCACTTATAGATAAGTGTTCCGAAATGTAATATATGGTTGTTTTATTCAGAAGAAGAAGAATTCTCTGATGGATTTGAAAGCTCTGCAGTAGTGAGCAAGGTTGGTGAAAAATCACCTTGGAAAGATGATTTGGTCTTGATTGAGTTGGAGACAAAGAAGAAAGTCAAGGTTTGTTATGTAGGCAAACTGCAAAGTAATAAAATTGATAACGGGGATTTCAACGTAGCATATCTACGACTATCTCAAAACTGTGGCACAGGAAACACATTTAGATATCCTGATATTCGGGACGAGTCTGTGGTAAATAAGCAACACATTTTGGGAATGCTTCCTACTATTCCTCATACTCAGAAAACTAAAAGTTCTTCTGGTTTATATAAATTTGGCATTTCATTTTAAAATTATACCATGAAATAGGCCTAATGGTTTTTGTTCTGAAATTGCAACATGAATGTGGAAAAAGATTCAGTCCTTTTTTTTTACTTAATATGAATGTGAAAAAATATATATTTACTTATTTTTTATGGTAATAAACATTTCGGTCTGACTTCCAGTTATTATTTCCTTCTAAATAAAATATTAGACCTAAAATTAGAATGTTACTTGTGGACGGACCCTCCCATCTGAATGTACGGGCCCACCCACCTCCTCGGGAGCATCTGTACAATATTATAATATTTTTGTCGAAATCATCATTCTCTTATTTAGTGGTATAAGACTACGTCATTATTGCACAAGTTAGAGAAAGGGTGATAGAATATACGAATTAAAAAATAAGTCCTAAAAATTTTATTTATAATTTTATTGTAATTATTTTTTTTAAAATCGTACAGACCCTCCTGGTTTTCCCCTATATATATATATATATATATATATATATATATATATATATATATATATATATATATATATATATATATATATATATATATATATATAGTCATATGAGTTGCTGCTGACCAGTCTAATCTTCAATTTCACGGTGAATGTAAGGACATATAGGAGGCTGAGGTACCTGTGATTTATTTATCGAACAACGTTTCGGGCGTATCGCCCATCTTTAGATTTTGAAACATAAATTAAACTAATACAGTTAAAGAATATTAAAAATATTAAAAATAATTAGTTTAAGACTATGGAGATAAATAAAAAATTAGAAAATAACTCAGGAATTTGAAAGTCAAGAGAATCAAATTTTCAATCTAATATAACACTATTGAAACGAAAGAAAAACAAAAAAACAAAAGTAAATAATTACAATATAATATTGCTTACCGATAACTCAGGAATTTAAAAGGTAAGAGAATCAAATTTTTAATCTAATGTAATCACTATTGATACGAGAAAAAAAAGTAGCAAAAACACAAAAGGAAAAAATTACAGTACAATATTGCTTACCGATGAAGTTCAGGAGAAATCGCAAAGTGAAGAAATTACAAAGGATGTGGCTTAAAGAAGGATAAGAAATGGATTGGTTGGTTGTTGTTGAATGAGGTAATTAAAATTAAGAAATAAGGGGAACAGCGGTATTATCTATGTTGAGTGTAGGAGATTTTATACGTATCAGTAGGGATTCCAAAATTCTTAGACTATATTCATTGTTATTATGACCAATTATTTTGAAGTTATCTATGGAACATTCTGTCTTGCATTGTATAATACGATTTCTAATCACAGAAGCTTCCTTCTTAGACAATATCTTTCCAGTGCGATGGCTTATTTCCATGTAAGAACAAAACCTCTCTTTCAATGAGCGAACCGTACTACAAATATAGATTCCTTGCAAACAACAAGGACAAGTAAAAGCATAAACAACACGGCTGCTCATTTTTAGAGGAAGTTTGTCTTTTGACGAGAAGAAACTTCCTATGGAAAGTAAGTTAACAAAAGTGATTTTGAAGTTTGCATGAAAGAAATATTTTTTGAGTAATTTGTTGCATTTTCTAGTGAATAATTTATTATAAGGTCCCATTTCAGGTACTACAAAAAAATTTTCGTTTTTGGGAACATTATATGAGAGGAAGGATGGAGAGTAAATTTTGGTAAGAAAATTATTGATTAGTTTGTCAACTAAAGGTAGGGAGTAACAATTATTTTTAAAATAAGACTTTAAAGTCTGGAATTGATTGTGCATTAGGGAATAATTGGAGGAGAGATGGTAACCTCTATATATTAGAGATTTAATTGCACTAAGTTTGTGTGACAAGTCACAATGGCTGAAAAAATTGATTCCTAGGCCCCTAAAGGTAGGCTTTCTGTATATTAAGGTAGTTAGTTTGTTGGTTTTTTCTATAATGACGTCTAGAAAAGGAAGTTGATAGTTACTCTCTAATTCAATGGTATATTTTATGTTGGGATGATAAGAGTTTATAAAATTGAAAAAATTGTGGGCATGTTCTATATTATCAAAAATAGCAAATGAGTCGTCCACATATCTACGATAAAATATGGGTTTGAAATCTAAAGGGCAATGTTTCATTAAGTTATTTTCAAGATGAATCATAAAAAAATTAGCTGCTATTGGAGCAATTGGTGAGCCCATTCCTACTCCATCTATCTGTTGGTAAACCTTGTTATTAAATAAAAAATAATTCTTATTAAAAATCATTTCTAAAATAGTCTTAAAATTTTTACGAGAGAAATTGTGAAAGGTGCCTGTTTTGTTAAAAATTAGATTTAAAATTATATCAATTGCTTCATTAACAGGAACATTTGTAAATAGTGAGGATACATCGTAACTGACAAGGACTTTTGAGGGTGCAAAATTGTGTGACAATAATTCATTAACAAAAGAATAGCTGTTTTTTATGGTATATTGACCTATGGCTAACCCGGAAAGCAATTTAGCAACATATTTAGAAAGGTTAAAAGTTGCAAGAGAATAGGAGGCCAGAATTGGTCAGAGAGGAACACCAGCTTTGTGTAGCTTAGGGAGGCCGTACAATGAGCCTAACCCAGAACACAAGAATGTAGAGCATCATAAGTTTGCTGGTCTATAACTTTAGTGTATTTTAGATTTAACAGAACTCTGTTAACCTTATCTTCTAGTTTTAGAGATATTTTTGTAGGTGTTTCTGAGAGCAGTTTAAATTTTGTAGTGTCTGCAAGTATGGATTCCATTTTGTGTAGATAGTCAGTTTGATTTAATATAACAACTCCATTTCCTTTATCGGGTTTGGTAATCACAATATCTGGATTATTAGATAGGGAACTTAGCGTTTTAATATCACTGTTTCTGAACATGAGAGAAAATCTTTTTAATTTCTTCAGTTTGTGATAAAATTCGTGTGCTACTTCTGAGAAGTCAGATTTGAATCTACTGAAGTCATAGTTTATAGGTAATTTGCGAATGTCATGTAGGAAATTTTCAAAGTATAAAAGTATAAATATATATATATATATATATATATATATATATATATAATTTCTATAATTTTTTCTTTTTTTCTAGGATATAATATCATGTGATTATGATTATACTTTTTCTTTACATCGAAGTTGCCAATTTCACATTGATATTATTTCGTATTATCTGCTTTTTATTAAAAAAAACCGCGAAAATATTCCTCGATTAACAGCCTCTCAAAACAATACATGCTTTCAAGGAGATTGAATTGAAAATTCCTTTGGTCAGAAAATCTTTACAGTGGCTCATATGATCTTCGAAATATTTCTGGTAATCCTTGTTCCTTCATCCTCGTTTCAGTCGGATCTTTAATTCCACCATTCCTAGAATTATATTTACAAAATTTTGCCCTTATTAATTGGGTTACATTCACACAGTTGGTTTCTACCTCACAAAGTTTAGTACTAGCTGTGTAAATATTTAAAGGCGAACAAAATATGATGATCGTGGGCATAAAAGATTTGTGAGAGGGAAAATTCAAATGTATGTTAGTTGCTATTGTTATTTAAAACTAAGTAACAAAAGGCAGGGAGGAAGTCTTAGCTATAAGGTTTGCAAATAGAGATTTGTAAAGTATTTGGAGAAGTGAAACTGCTTGGGAGGTACATTTATCGCCGCATATATATCTCCAATCTTAGAAGCTTAAAAGCGCAACCTGCAACTTAAAAGAAAGATATCACCCCCTTCCACCCGGCCAAATTGTTTTTAAGCTGCTAGCCCAGAATCCGGAGGGAAATCCTATTGAACATGTTTGGAATTCACTCGTAGAAAGTATAAAAGCGAGTAATTCAAATCCAGTTTAAAAAGTCTAGAGAATTCTTTAAAATGAATGAAGCAAGATTACTATGCCAGAGTGCCATCAATTGGTTTGTCACAGTGGTAGTAAATGTGAAAGTACTATCGAGAATAAAATCATCCGCAGTAAATTCTATTTACTTTTGACTTGTACATTTGTTCTCCATTGATAATTATTATAATCCAATAGAAATTTGTTCCTGCTGTTTTAGATCATTTTAGAAACTTGATTTTTCTAGAAAATTATTTATTTGATGATATACTCATCCAAAAATAGTCATTTGCACTATATATGTGTAGGTTAATGCGGATTAATTTAAGAAACTTTGGACTTTATCTTACAAATTTATGGAATATTTAATAGAAATACAAACCCTCTAAACTTTTTTAACGGTACTCTCTATACAATCATAGGATATATACCGGGTGTTTAAAAAAAATTTATATCATTTTGCATTCTAGTAACTTTGCCAGTTTCCGTTCAAATAACTTCAAACAGGTCGAGATTTTATGTTTAATGTTTGATGTTTTTATATTTACAGGGATAGAAATGCCATTCACTGAAAGTGAAAATTATTTTTTGTGTGTTGGAGTATGCTTGAACTCAGTCGAACAAGACTGGCAGCGTGCACTTGAAGGGGAGAGTTCTCTAGACAGTAACCGACGGCAATGCAGATTTGGACGTGGCCCCCAAATTTCAAAGAGGAAGGCTCTGTGCAGGGCAAAAGGATCTAGAGTACCAATAACATCGGAAGAGACGGTCGAGCGGGTTGCCAAAAACTTTTGCGAAGCCCCAAGATGTCCATAAGAAGAACGAGTGTCGAAACTCAGATTCCTCCAATGACAGTTTGGCGCGTCCTGAAGAAACGCTTGCTAATGAAACCATACAAGCTGCAGCTATTTCAGCCCATAAGGGCAGATGACAAGCGAAAGCGCAAACAATTCTGTGTTGATATGCAAGAGAAACTTGAAGAAGACGGGTTCAAGGAACTTATTGTTTTCAGTGATGAGGCCACACTTCATACGAATGGCAAAGTCAATAAGCATAATGTTCGCATTTGGGTCGAAGAAAATCCCCATGCTACAGTGAAGCAAGTGAGACACTCACCAAAGGTAAATGTGTTCTGCGCCATCTCCAAGAACTATCTTTATGGCCCGTTTTTATTTGAGGGAAATGTGACAGGCCACGTTTATCTGCAAATGCTTCAGAACCGGCTAATGGATGAGCTCATTACAAATAAAGAAGAAGACTTAATTTTCCAACACGACGGGGTTCCATCTCACTGGAAGCTCACTCTGCGGGCTTATCTCAATGACAATCTGCGAGGGAGATGGATCGGGCGTGCTGGTGATGAAGACAATGTGCTGTTGAAATGGCCGCCACGTTTACCTGACCTGACACCTTGCGATTTTTTCTCTGCGGCTATGTGAAGGGCCTAGTCTATGCCCCCCCCCCCATCTTCCTGCAAACCTAGAGAAACTCAAGCACAGAATCACTACCGCGCTGGAGACTGTTACCAAAGACATGCTGCAGCGTGTTTGGGAGGAGCTGGACTACTGACTTGATGTGTGCCGTGTCTCAGGCGGTAGGCATATTAACCTTTTTTTTAAATCATTCATGGAATCTACATACCTTTGATTTTCTCATTCAAATTTGGAGGAATAAAGCTTATGTTGCTTACCATTAAGCCTGTTTAGTTTCATTTGCCTTGACCAAGTAGTTTCTGTGATATTTCCATCACAAATGATATCAAATATTTTGAAACACCCTGTACTTTAATGACTCAGATGTAAATAGTAAGATGAATGTCCTCTTGTTTTAGAGCTTAATCAAAACTAAAGTTTCTCCAATGTAAAAATATAAACTCACAAAAATTACCTCACAAAACTGCTGAGAGGAGATAATAATAAATCGTAAAATTAAAAAAAAATTCCTACACCCTAAACACAAAGATCCATTAATAAGTAGCTGACCTCATATAAAATGATCCCCAAATAATGTCTGCAGATGGAAAGATATAAGAAAATGGTTGTAAATACTTTGGCACAAAAAAGGTCAGCTCTGCCACGCACAGATGCGTTACAAAATTCATGCTAGATATGCATAATAAAGAAAAATGCTGCTAAATTATAATTTGCACAATTTTTCTTCTAAAACACATAAATAAGAAGCTTTCCACATTCTTCCCTCTCTATCAATACTAGGACCTTTATAAATTTCTCCCTCTCTCTCAATACAAAGAGCATTTCCTCTTTCCTCTCACTCATTCAATACCAAGACCCTTTCCAAATTTCTCCCTTTCTCTCAACACTAAGACTCTTTCCACATTTCTTACTCTCAGTACTAAGGGCCTTTTCACATATCTCCATCTCTCTCTTCGCTAAGACCGCTTCTAATTTCTCCCTCTCTTTTTCTAAATACTAAAACCCTTTCCAAATTTCTCTTTCTTAATACTACGAACGTTTCTAAAATTCTCTCTGTCTAAATACTAAGACCCTTCTTAAATTTCTCCCAGCTCTCTCAAAATTAAGAGCCTTTTCACCTTTCTCCGACTCACTTTATACAACTTCCCTTTCCGCATATCTCCCCATCAGAACTAAGACCTTTCCAAATATCTCCTACCCTCTCAATTGTAAGGCTCTTTCCTCATGTCTCCTTATCTTTTACTATTAAGACCTTTTCCACATTTCCTTCTACAAAATAAGACTTTTTGCACATTTCTCACTGTAGCAATATGAGGCCAAATGGCGGCCACGTGCCCTTCTGTACCCACGTAGATCCGGAGATCACCACATGGAGCTGGTGAAAGCAGGGGAACCTAGGCGAGGAGACGGCCGACGCTGTTATCACTAGCCCCAGCTGTATTTGCCTAGGGACCAATGTCCCTTTCCCACCCCCACACAGCCACCTTTTGGCGAGCATTCAGACTTTCCGCTCAAAGATTGGTATCCGTCGGACATTCCAACGATCGTTATCAAGATTCTCCCTTCTCCCGAAGGAGTCGCTGACTTTTCCTCAAGATCGCGCGTGCCTCATCTCCTGGGAACCTATATAATGCTTAGACTGAGTTAAGAAAGCAGCACTGTTATACTTCCACCTACGAACGAGCTAAAGGACGCTCTCCCCTTTCCCTCCAGCGGCGATTTTGATTCAAGTGAAAACTTAATCGATCCGTGAACTCTGCCTCAGTAAATCGGCAAGCTTCGACATCAGTGAACTCTGCCCTAGTCAATATGCAAGGACTAACAAGGATTCCAAACTCTGAAGACGACTAGTGCTTCCTCAAAAAAAGCCAGAGGTAAACCAACTTCTTCTGTTGCATTTACCGTACTCCAATTGGCCTCTTTTCGGCAGGAGCACATAAGTGATTCGTAACCATTGCCACCTGCAGATTGATCTTAAATCTGGCTTATCGCATTACTTCATTATTTGTGTGAACGCCCTAGTTTAATACTTTCCTTTCAATCACAAACTCTATCTGACCTCTTTAATCCCTTAATTAAACTATCTGATCGCTTGTGGATCTTTAACCCCGTCTGGGCGACCATTCAAATTCAACCCAATTTCTATGTGAATATATACGAGTATATCCTTTTTTTTGTTGTTAGTAAAGTTATATTTTCGTGATTGTTTTGATTTTACAACCCCAGTGCGTACCAGCTTCCTGTTGATCTTTGGCCAACTTGCACTCAGAAATATTTGTTTAAAAGGACCTCGCAAAGTAATAATAAACCATCTCCACTGGACTCCTAACAATTTCCCCTTTCACTATCGGTCTTCAATCCACTTTGGGCCAAGCCCCAAATTACCTACGTATATATAAATATATAGTCTGGCTATTGCACAACGCCCACTCCCTATCAATACTAAGACTCTTTCCATATTTCCCACTCTATAAATACTAAGACTCTTTCTAAATTTCTCTCTCTCAATATTAAGACCGTTTCACATTTTTACCTACAAAATAAGACTCTTTCTACTTTTTTACTCTTTCAATACTGAGACCCTTTCTAACTTTTCCACACTCTCAATATTAAGACACTTTGCTCATGTCTTCTTATCTCTCAATACTAACCCTTTCCGCATTTCACCATCCCTCTCAACACTAAGACACATTCTACATTTCTTCCTCTCAGTACAAAGAGCCTTCCACATTTCTCCCTCTCCATTTACTAATACCATTTACAAATATGTCCCTGTCAGGACTAAGACTCTTTCCACATTTGTCCTTCTCTCTCTATATTAAGATTCTTTCCTCATGTATTCACTATCTTTCACTATTAAGAACCTTTCCACATTTCTTCTTTCCTCTCAATATTAAGACCGTTTCACATTTCTCCCGACAAAATAAGACTCTTTCCACATTTCTGACTATCTCAATACTAAGACTCTTTCACAATTTTTCCCAAACTCTCAATATTAAGTCACCTTTCTTATCCCTCAATACTATGACCCATTCTATATTTTCGATCTCGTTTAATTGCTCTTGCTATCTCTTAATTTATTTCAATCTCATTCTATCTCATTCAATTTCTTTCTTTCTTTCTGTTTCTTTATCATTCCCCCCACACATCCTCTGTCCCTCTCTCTCTTCTTCTCGACCTCCCTCTTTATTTTCCTTTACTTCTCCCTCTCACCGCTCTCTCTTTCTCAATACAATCTACATACATACTCGTATTATCATAAATAGCTAATTGCAAAGATAGTTCTTTGTGAAAAATGACGACAATTTGGGGTCTGTATAGTCTAGTGAAGAATGCGTTTGATTGCTGCTCATGAAGGTTCCAGGTTCATTCCAAAGTGTACGTCAACCCAAGTTCAGGCACAGAGAGCTCTGGCCTTCGATTGGTGGACGCGTCGTAGGCAGAGGTTGGCTTTCGATAAACACTTCACCACACATTGTCTTTCCCTCTTCACAACACAATAGACGCACTCTTTTCTTTTGCTTCAAAGACTGCTCATACCTATGGAAAATTGTACCAACAAATCTCTTACGCGGAACAAGTGGCCTTTCACTCTGAGGAGACGAGGGGTATTACCTGATTGGTGATTGATCTAAAAACACAAATACACCTTCTCACCAATATCACCCATCTAGTGACTGTTAGCAAGGTATAATTGCCTAAATTAAAAATTTAGCCTATAACGAAGCTACCCCAACTACCAAAAAAAACAAACACCAAATAAACTCTCAACAAACAGAAGCCAAACCAAGCAAAGAAAAAAAATTAAAGAAGTAAAAGAAACGACGTTTCCCTCCAGGAAAAGCCGGGCATCTTCACACTGCAGCTGCATGAGACTAACACCAAAGAGCGTCAAATAAAAAGAAAGTGACTTGCTTTCTCCAAGAAGTCAGATAGTTAGGAAATCTGTGCGCACGAAATCGTCCCGAGTAAAATAAATTAGCGGTAGCGAGCCCCGCTCCTCCTGTACTCCCAACAAGCACCTGTTCTTGGTGCGATCGGGCTCACTAAATATTGTCATGCTGAACTTTAGGTTTGTTTTATTAGTCGGTCGTGGAGAGGCGTTCCATCCTAGTTATGAGGAAGATGACGTTATCTACTTAACAATGACGGCAATTCTGTTTCAGATATCAGCACTGGTTTAGATTTGGACTGTGATGTGTGTCACATTTACACTTCAATTTACAGTTCAAGTATACCGACGTCTGGTTTATCGGGTTAATTTCGCAAAAGGCATTAATCTTTTCATTGTAAATGGTAGAAGTCACATTTATAATATTATTTATTAATATTTAAATTAAATAAATCTAGTTCAAATTAATTAAATTGTAGTTCATTTTTTTATTATGCATTTTACCTGTGTCCAGACTTTAGAGACACACTATATATTTATGCCTGCGTGAATATATTTCAAAGAAATTTGCATTCCTATTCGCTGTTCATCGTAATAATAAAAACAATAAAGAAAAAGAGGAAGAAAAAAAGAATTACATAATGAATGATATCAAAGACACCGGGATACATTTAAGTGCAGTCTTGGGAAAGGTAGAGAAAGTTGGAAGATCAACATTTGTTTGGCGCTATTTAAGACAACTTCCCTCCATAGAGAGCCAGACTATCGATCAGAGAATTTAGCGAGAAGAAGAGAGTATTCAATGAACGCTTAGGTCCCCAAGTTAGGACGATGACCATTTGGGATCAGGTAGTTCATTCACACATTCTAGAAAAAAATATCGAGAGACGATCACTCATACAGAACTGATGACTACGAGGAAACTCATTATGGCATGGTAGAAAGTAAGGTTCTGGGGGGACGGAATTGGTTAGTGAGAAAGAGCGATAGGTGGGAGCTGAGTCACTTAACACGTTGACTGTGAAGGCTTCCAAAGAGCTAAGAGTAAGTTATACAGGTATTACATGTTAGGAAGAGCGCTCTTACGTATTAATTCTTAATGAGCGATAGAAAAAAACTGGTAAGGATAAATTATTAGAGACTACCAGTGTATCATATATGGCCCATCTTGTAGTCAACGCGTTAAAGGTAAATGGTAATTGGCGTAGGCTGTAAGATTCAATGCCGTTCTTACCCAGCTTTATTGAGTTGGGGGAATGTAGGCCCGACAGTCTTGTAGAGTGATTCTCAACATTTTTGCCCGATAGCCGCTTTTAATGATATGTAAGAATATTCCTCCTTCAAATAAAGGTTGACTACAAGGTGCATTCTAAATAATAATAAATTAAATACGATAATTTGGTTCCAAATGATAAAAATATTATATTTTTTTCATTTGGCGCATCCAAGAAAATATGGTGTGGTATAATAGATAAAAATGTATGGAAGTGAATGGGTAGAAAACTAAACATTCACACAATTTAATTGTTTAAATTTGTAGGCCCAATTCTTATCTTAGAAATCCTAAACTACCGCCTTCTCATGGAAACACCTGCTCTGGTGAGAACCCTGCCCTGTATTCAATATAAAATTTACATATCCAATGCTAAGCTACAGACCTATCTACCATAATACCAACACTGACATTAATTTATCTGGAATGCGATGGTCAAATTCTTAAATGCAACAACAGCACATTTCACAATTGACATATTACACAATGCATATACCATCCGAGTATATATCTTAATTCACATTTTACCACATCACATTGCACAATGAACATACCAGCACAGTACATTTCTCAATTCACATTTCATACTATCCCTTTTACAATATACATACCACAATACTTAAAACAACCAATTCAATCTAGTATATATGAAAAATGGTAAAAATAGTTGCAAATAATAGTGAATTAAATATAAAATTGATTTAAATGAGATAATATTAATTTAAACTTATTTACAGAATATTTTTTTCATTTTTACAGTCTTTGTTAATCCATTTTAGTGAATTTTCAAGAGATTTTTTGCACCTCCGAAATAATTCGATTCAGCCACGTTGAAGTTCTTTCTCATAAGGTGAGAGAGAAGATACGGCTTTTACATTTTCATTAGTTCATTTTTTTATCATCATTATTTAACATCATAAAAGAAAAGAAGGAAAGAAAAATGTAAAAATATATGCTTAAAGAAAAGTAAAAGAATCAAAATGAAAACGGAAAGGAGACAAAACGAAAAAAAATGAAATGCAAAAGAAAGAAAATCACGAAGAAAAAGAAAAGAAAGATAAATAAAAAATAGGAAATACGAAACGAAAAAGAAATTACGAACCAGGAGAAATAAAATAAAGAGACCAGGAATACAAACAAAAAGAAAACAAACCATTATCTCTATGCGCACCAACCATCTTATTATTCTGAGAAGATGCGTTCATATCTATATTTCTTTCTTCTTTTATACTTTACCTTCCTCCTGACACATTTATGCTGCCATTAGCTAAAGGCAATAAAATTCGGCCACCTGCTTTTGATATCTTTACGACGAGCCACATTCACCACTTCATCCATCCCCTGATAAGAATGCGGGTTTTTTGTCATGTGTGAAACTTGCATGCTTTATTGAAGTGCTAACGAAGTTTTGAAGTTGACCTAATATAAAGGAACGAGTAAAATTTTCAAACAAAACAGTGTCAATTTTCCAGAGTTTGCCAAAGAAACTTAAACTGCCGCGAGGAAATGACACCAATATCGATTTCAGATCCTTTTAGCGGAATTGGTGTTCAGTAGTGCCAGCATTTTGTTGCAAACAATATATATTTTTTAATGGTATGAGTTCTAGCACGGGGCTGGACTCGTTTACTATGCTTTTACTACTTCTCTTTAATCATTTAAAATGCTTTTAACATTATGTTTTGTCACATTTAAGATGCCTTTTTTCACCTCTTTGCACTCATTTAAGAAGTCTTTTACCTCCTTTCTTTCCGGCTTCCTATCAGATGCCTCTTACCAAATATTCGGACTCATATCTAACTTCATATTAGCTTATTTTACCACCTCTTTTTTCTCATATTATGAACTATTTACCATCAATTTTGAATCATTTACTCATACTAGATGCCTTTTACCATCTTTTTGCACTGGTGTAAGATGCCCTTAAACATCTCCTTGGTCTCATTTACAATGTTAATTACCTTCTATCTACACTCATTTAAAATCCTTTATTTTTTCAGTGGGATTTGAACTTAAAGATTAACGGATAGCTCCTAGTGATACTCAATGTGGGTTATATAGGAAGCGTTGTTACTACCAGCTAAGCCGTTGCCGGAAAGCCAACTAGTTAGGTTAGCTCTATTCAATGTTCTCTCTTTCGCTCACTAGGGGGAGCTCCGTGAAGAATGTTACACGTGGTATTTGGAACAGCTGCCCGCATTCTCGGCCTCAGTGCCATCTGCAGGCTCCACTAGTTTGAAACTACCAAAGTTTTATTCCTTCTTCCCCTCTAGATTTTTGTCCGGTGGTCGATTTCCACTGGCTAGTAGCCCTTCAGCATTCGTCCATTAAATATCCTTAGCCAGTACCGAGAAGGTACTCTTACTAGTCAACCTCCAGGCTCAAAAGCCGCATTTTACTCTCCTGGTCCCGGCTTCGCTGTTATTGTGTTTTGAATTTGGGGGAGGAAACTCTCCCTCACTCCCACAGCAAACATTGGACATTCACACCTCACTCTGCAACTAACCACCTATTAGTTTCCCAGATCGCTAGGAGAATGGGACTGCTGCAAATTTTCGCTTCATCTAACTTCACCTTCTGATATGAAATGTGCAGATGCTCTCGTTTAATTCCTCTACTTAAATTTAAAAAAATAATGGTGAATATTTGATAGCACTCTTATAGGTCATGGACCTTCAGAGAGCGCCATTGTATAATATAAAGGAAACGTTGAGAAAAAAGGTGGGTGTTCATGGCACCCTGAAGTCACTGGAGTGAGGGCTGAATGTGTCATCAGGAATGTCATTCCAAATGATCGGAGCAAATATAAAAGAGCACAAATAGTGATTCTTCAGAGATTGTTACGAAGAATAATAATTATGGGGGTATAGTAGATGTGATAGGGTAAGAAATACAGGTATGTGCGCCATGCAATATCATAGATCTGATATGTATTAAAGAGGTCTTTAAAGGGATACCTTTATTGAATAAGAATAATAATAATAATCTCCCGCAAAGGTGTGAAATATCAAGATTAATGTCATTGAGTAATAATGGTTCCTTTATACATAATGTCCAAACCAACTTCATCCAGCATTTTTATCAATAGGTCTAACTCTTATCATGCTTCCATCACAAATTCTTACATTGACACCCTTCTTTCTGCAATAGATGTCATAGGGCTTTCACACAGTATTTCAACTCTTTTTTTTTATTTCTTTGAAGTTTATATGTCTTGCTCTCTTACTACATAAATCACTCTTAATTTATAACTAATTTTGTCCAAAGTATCTCAAAGTGAGTCAGTAATGTTAATTATTATCACGTCACTTATTTTTTTATCTTAACTCTAAAATCCTAATGTTTAAATGAGATCAACAATGCACTAATTAAGCTTTCTCCATTGGTTTGCGGATTACAGAGAAATGAGTTAATTAACTGATTGAGAGTAAATTGGCAAAGAGCCAACTGAGCTTTAGAGGTCATTAGCTAAGGAATAAGGGAATCGATAGTAATACGGTTAAGTAATGGATGAGATGTGGAGAAACATGCTATGAAGGAAAAATAAATTAATTATTTGGAAAAAGGTTATGGAAGGTTGTTGTTAGAAGTAATTAATACCTTAATTACTTCTAACAACAACCTCCCATAACCTTTTTCCAAATAATTAATTTATTTTTCCTTCATGAGAAAAAATATTATTCGTGGATTCTACTTGCTAATGGAGTCATGCAAGCCAAGGCTTTGATATAACATCCTTACTTGTTTTTCTTTATCTTTTGAGGTTTACTTAATATAACTTTGCCAGCCATCCTTTCGAGACTTAGATAGTAAGAGGGTTAATCTGTAAACTAGGAAAACCCAATTACAAAACCTATAAATTCTACGGCGTATCTCAGAACAATATCTCCCTCACCATATATGCAAAAGGGAGGAATAAGTATTCCTACACCTTCGAAATTCAATATTAATAGACTTCTAACCCATCAAACTTTATGAAATTTACACAAGAGATGTACATTAATGTAAAGTTAAAAGTTCTGTGCACAAAAAGGCATGAAACAGAATTGATATTCAGTAAAATTAAAATATAAAAATAACCAAATTTATTTTTAAAATCACATGAAAGACATACTATTAGCTGTGATGGTAGAAATAAGCTTATAGAGGGTTCCAATAATATGTAGAGCGGTCTACAATAGACCACGAAATATTAGAAGGACATTCAGCAGTCGACGTTCCCGGGGTAAAGACGTTATAATGGGGAAGAATAAAGAACTTTCCAATGACTAGAAGAAGGCGATCCCGAAGTTCCATACTGATGGACTAAGCTACCAGAAGATATCTGAGAGGCACCATTGGCTCTGTCAGTCTGAAGTGAATAAAGGTGGGAACCATCGCCAACCTTCAACGTTCAGGTGCTTCTCGGAAGAATTCTACAAAGCTTAACGTGTAAGACTCAGGAAGCTTAGAGCTGCCCCTTTGATGACCTGTAAGGAAATTCAGGATGACGTACTGGCGGCATGAACGTCAGTCACAAAGCGAACCATCAGTACTGAGCTGAACAGGTATGATTTTAAGTCTCGAAGGCAGGAGAAGACACCTTTGCTGCTGAAGAGACACAGAGCTGCAAGGTTTAATTTCACATATGAGCATTTGGACAAATCTGCTGAGTTGTGGGATAATGTGGTGTGGTCAGACGGAACGAAAATATAATTCATTGGCCGTAACGATGGCTGTCCTGTCTGGAGGAAAAACGGCAGTGCCTACTGCCCTAAACATATTATCCCTAAAGTAAAGTTTGGGGTAGGTAGCATCATGGTGTGGAAGTATTTCTGCTCTAGCGATAACGGCAATATCCACAACATAGATGCAATCATAAATTCACAATCTAAAGAGACATTTTAGAAGAACATCTGTTGGTTTCTGTAGAGAGCTTGGACTTTTAGAGGGATGGATCTTTTAACAAGATAATGATCCGAAGTATATTGCGAGAGCTACTCGCGAATTATTCCGTGAAAACAATGTAAAAGTTCTAGAGGCGCCTAGTCAGTCGCCATATTTGAACCCAATAGAGAACTTGTGGGGAGCACTGAGGGTCACTAGTGCAGCGCACTAATGAATTAATAAAAGAAACGATTGATGGTGATGAAAACCAACAAAGATTTCGCAACTAAGTAGTAATCACCAAATATCGATTTACTCATACTTTTTTACCCATATTTTCATTAATTTCAAGTTTACTGAATATTAATTCTTTCTGTTTCATGGTATTTTTAGCACAGAACTTGTAATTCTACATTAATATACATTAATTGTGTAAATTTCATGAAGTTTGATGGGTTGGAACTCGATTAAATTGGAACTTTGAAGGTGAAGGAATACTTATTTCTCCCTATTGTATATATGGTGGGGGAGATTTGCCTTCAATTTTTAATTGTGATGAAGAGATTTATTGCCCCGAGCCCAGGTAGCCAAATTGTAGAACAGCAGAGGAAGATCGGCCCAAATCGAGACTTCAACTGGTGAGTAAACACACTCAATTTGGCTTAGCTTCGCTATAACCAGAAGTAGATTTTCTACTCCGCAAAGCCGAACTTCTCTTTTGCCGTAAATAGAGCGAGTAAAAATGAAGATCAGTTTCGTGGATGTGAAATAATAGAAAAGGCTATCATTATAAGAAAATTAGTTCGGTCGTCAGAAATCCATCTTCAGAAGCTGATTGTACAATTGACTACCAAAGTCACGGTATCAACTGTATCCCTTCTAGCCTTCTTTTGGCCTCTAATAGGTATCTTCTGCCTGTCAAGCGGATTGATGCAATAAAAACCTTGGTAAGGAAACTAATATTCAGACCAACCCAAAGTCACCCACAGAACTGCATCGAGGTATCTTTATTAACATGGATACTATGGAAAAGGTGTTAGAAAGAAACCTCTTCTTCGGCCATCAAATATCCAAAGAGGAAGGGAGATGTAGAGATCCTAAGGTTCGCCATACTGTCACATTGTCAGATAAATCAAGAGTTGCTTAACTTCCTGGGAAAGGAAATGTGTGCTTGTAGAATCTGCATAAATCAAAAGTTTGATTTAAATCAGCTACAACTAACCGGCAAACAAGGCAGGTTTTTAGTGATGGCGTTGGGCGAATCTGGTGCTCTAGAGTAGGAAGAATATATAACCTTCAATCGGAAAGTACTTGTCTAATGGTTTCTTCAATGCACATATGGTAAAAATAGCACCTTTTTTATTGGGGATTGTGCTCTACAGTGAAAAACTTTTGGGCACGTTGTACATAGTAGAGCAAAAAACAAAAAGAAAAAACAACATTAAAGGAAGATTTGGTCAACCTACTCCGGGAAGACTGGGCAGAAATTCTATAGGAGAAAATTTCCGAACCCAAACTATACTGCCCTAAAGGCTTAATGAGGTAAAATATGTAAAGGACATGACTGCTAGATACTAGAAATATATTTTTCGTAAATGCTGTCCATTTACTTTGAAATATATGTATAGATCATTTGAAATAAGGAAACAATGGCAAGGAATAGACTTAAATCCAACATCAAAAAAATCTTTATTACAATTGAGTAGTGCAACGTTTCGACCTAACGGTCATCTTCTGGCTCTAGAAAACAGATTAAGATATACAAATATACAAAATAGGTTTAAGTGGTCACCGCAAACTATAATTATAGGGGTGTGAAATAAAACAATTTAAGGAAAGAACTAAAGTAAAATTGTACAGAAAAACAACTAAAAAAACGCTAATAAAAGCTTAAAAAACGACAGAAAATCAATATAAAACCAAACGGATCAAATGAGAAACATATATATATATGTTTAAAGGATCTTTGATATCCAGTGAGAATATGATGTGGTAGAGAGGTGACGGGAAATATAACAGTTTTGCTAGCAGTGGTTGTTTAAAGAATGTTTAATGCAATAGAAGAGGAATCAGAATTGAGTGAAGGAGATAATGTTTTGATATAAATAGATTCAGAGATACGTATTGACAGTGGGTTTGAGTTTGAGTCCAAAATCTCAAAGTCATTCAGGGATGGAATTGTTTGGCATTTGATGGAGTGCTCTCTTATAGAAGAATGTTCTTTTTTATTAAGAAGTTTCCCTGTTTTAAGGCTGATGATGCCCATGTGAGAGAAAAAACGGGCCTGAAGGGTACATAGGGTCCTTCCAACATAATTTCCACACAATTTGAGATTATTTTAAAATTAAAGATGAAACTCCTAAGGACTTACCTAGTGGTTTTGTTTATTTTTACTCGTGTCAGAGTGTACCTCTGGATGTTTTTGTTGTTTTTTAAACATTTATTAGCCAGTTTTTTAGTTGTTTTTCTGTACAATTTTACTTTACTTCTTTCCTTAAATCATTGTATTTTACTCCCCTATAATTATAATTTACGGTGACCACCTAAACCTATTTTGTATATTTGTATATCTTAATCTGTTTTCTAGAGCCAGAAGATGACGGTTAGGTCGAAACGTTGCACTACTCAATCGTAATCAAGATTTATTTGATTTGGGATTTAAGTCTACTCCTCGCCATTGTTTTCTTATTGAAAATTAAATTAAATCTGCACAGCGGAAACTATATATATATATATATATATATATATATATATATATATATATATATATATATATATATATATATATATATATATATATATATATATATTTCAGAACAATTGTTAAATACAATGACAGATTACGAATATGTAAATAAAACCACTGTGGAGGAGCGAAGTATTTATTATCTCGAGACCAATTTCGGCATAGAGTTTGTCATGCCAGCCTTAGTGTTCAACTGAGGCTGGCATGACGAACAACATGCCGAAACTGGTCTAGAGATAATAAATACTACGTTCCTCCACAGTGGTTTTATATATATATATATATATATATATATATATATATATATATATATATATATATATATATATATATATATTGGAATATTGGAAGGTGTTACTTCTGGCTGAAGATAATTAAATTTTAAGAATGAATACAAGGACCAAATATATAGTAGTTTACATTAAACTGATTCTTTAATTACAACGTTTCAGGCTCCAAGCCTATCTTCAGGTGTGACAAAGAGAAATGTTGAAAATCCAAATCAGATAGACAAAACATCATTTGAATGGGGAAGAGTAAGGAGAGAAAAAAGACGGAGCATGTAACTTACCGGGTTTAGCCGAGAGGAAAACTTAACTGAAAAAGTTAAGGATGGGGGGACAGGAAGTAAGCGCGGTGGATG